>OY748289.1:24657416-24802019 GCA_963556515.1 Nudaria mundana | reverse complement strand
GCTGCTGGCCCTGGGCGCGCAGGCGCGGCGCAAGCGGGCCACGCGCGGGACCTACTCGCCCTCGGGCCAGGAGTACTGCAACCCCAGACACGAGAAGGCGCAGCTCGCTCTCAAGCCGCCGCCCGAGGAGAGGCTCATCTAACCTGCGTCCGCGCAGGTGAGCCTGATCCCCACGGGGGCGGAAAACGCATGACAGTCAAATTGGCCTTACAGAACGCGTCATTACATAAAAATAATGATTAAAACCGTTTATTTTTTTATTGTTTCAGATGCAGAGTTGCAAGATGAAAATCGAACAAAATATACTAGGGGACTAATAATACAAACTTAGGAAGCTCGTCGTGTGTCTTTCGACGCAGGCGCATGTGTGGCTCCTGACTCCTGGGTGTTCCCAGATACATGTGAGTGTGTGGGATCAAACGATTAGTGGACTTATTAGACGATATAATAATATGACGTGGGAACACGGTCCACTCCCCGTACGCGGGGCTGTGGCAGGTCGTGGAGTGTTGTAGAGAAGGGGGGGGTTGTACTTCTCTCGAGCGGAGCGACGGTGGCGCCCTCGCGAACTTATCACATTTACAGGATGTACATTTTTTATAAAAATGACAAGTTTTTAATGATATTGTAGTGTAATGCGATATATTATATTTTGATATGAAGCGTTGTATCGATAATTATATTGAATTTTGGAGCGATCTTTACTGAACCGGTATACAAGTATACATTATGTATAATGAAATAATATTGACAAATTGTAACTTAGTGCCTGATATTGTGGATATGGAATTTTATACAAATTTAAAATGAAACGAAATATTAGCGTGTTGTGTACATTATATTGTACGAGATATATTAATGTATTATTGGTGAGATATAGCGGGAGTGTGTTCGTGTATGTCGAGTGTCGAGTGTCGAGTGTAGGTAACGAGAGTATTTATTGTTGAATAGTCAGCGGCACTAGCTAGTTAGTGCAGCGCGGCGGCGACACTCCAGGAGCGGGCGCGTGCGCGTGCGCACCTCGCGCGGGATCTAGCAGACCGAGCACTGTGATAAACACTTCAACTGATTATATATTTAAAGTGTATTTCGTCTCTCGACATCTCGGGACTAAACACTTGTCAGTTCTTCATTTAAACGACATTCGCCTAAAGACCGTATTTTAATTACCTATTAAAATATTTTGTTACTCTTGAACTTCTTTGAATCTTGAGATAGAGAGAAAACTCATTTCAATATTTAAAATAGGTATAAATAGCTAATTATGTTTTTTATGAAACACGGTCTCAATGTTTGACTCGTGACGTGCGCCTGCGCAGCTCTGCTCGCCGTCTTATGTATAGATTAATGTAAGTTTAGCCAGTATGAAAATCAAAGTAAAGCGTGCAACATTCTAAATTACATTGTAGTGAAGACGTGTCTCGTTCCGCCACAAGTCGTCTGCGACTGCGCCTGCGCACCCTCCGCCTGGTAGGTGTATATTGTATGTTTGTGGTACGACGGTGGAGGGTGCGCGTGCGCCGCCCGGGACGCGGGAGCCGTCCGTGCCTTACCTGTGCGTGTGTCGACATCCGGACGTGCGCTAGACGTCGGACGCGGCACGTACACACCTATACTTACTGCTTAGCCTGTAAGTACTTGTATATAAAGTGTAACATATTAGCGTGTATGTGTGTTTGTGTGTCTGTGTGTCTGCGGTGAGCTGTCCTCCTCACATATAGTGCTCAGTGGTCCATTTTGTTACTTAATATTGTGTATATAAGATTTATAAAGCGTGAGAATGTGCGTATCCACAAGTGACTAGTAACTGCGGGTTTTGTCTGTATGTACCTATTTAGTTATGTGTTGGCGAAATTCGGATTTTATTTATTACTTTCTCGTTTCGATTGATTTGTTTCCTTCCTTCTGTTTATTGACTTCATTCGACCTGCCTCTGGCTCTTTGTAACACGGACGTCCACCGACCGTTGGTGATATTGTGATTCCACTCCTGGAACAACCTGCAGTTCGGGAAACTTGCTAGAATATTGTGGATACGCCTCAACGTAACTGAGTAATTCCATTTTTGTGATAATTTTATTTGTTGGAAATATTATAATTAATTTTACATTGTTTTATTTTTATATATTCTGTTCGTAACCTGGAAGTGTTCTAACGTTAGAATAATATGCATTTCAACCGTCCGTCGTGTGTAGGTGATCGATTTTATTGTTATAAATATTTTTACCCTTTTAGTGAAATCTTGTACATTTTGTATTAAGGATTTATAATAATATTATAGAAGTATTTGATATTATACAAATTATACATAATATTTGCGAATTAGCTATCATAATTATTACAATTGAAATAAAAATGTAAGTCATAGGTCCTTATTCTATCAGCGTGTAGTCTCGGTGTCTCGGTGTCTCGGTGTCTCGGTGCAATCCTCACTCCCGACGAGCGCGGACTAGTCTCGCCTTCGGTTCTACTTGTGTGAGCTACACATTTGTCTAACTTGCAACCTTGAACTCTACCGTAGTGTATATACTTGTACTGTGTACCTGTTGCATAACACTGGTCTGTCTTCTTATACTAACATAATGTCTGTAGGTGGAGTGAGCGTGACGCGTCCCCCCCTCAGTAGTGGGGGGTCCTGCTCTGAGCGTAGCTATAGTACTGTACAGTGCGGCTTTACTCAATAAACAAATATTGTATAAAACTTTGTTTCATTTCATCACTACATACGTAGGTCACACTATAGGTAAGTTTTGCGTAACTTAAAAAAACAACATGTTAAAACCAAAATATTATGTTTATTGCTTTTCAAAATACTCTCCTTTACATTTTAAACATATTTTCATGCGATCGAACCATTTTATAAAACAGGAGGACCACAGATCTATAGGTATGTTTTCTACGTGCTGATTGAACGCTATCACTGCCTCTTCGGAGTTGGTAAAAGTGAAACCTCTCATCAAATCTTTGATTTTATGGAAAATACAGAAATCACAGGGTTCGAGGTCGGGGCTTTGCGCAGGATGTTTGATGATTTGTTGATTTTCTTACTTAAAGATTAACTTGCTTTTAAGTTTGTAATAAAGTTCTGTAATAAATTACTAAGTGTTTGTAATAATGATTTTTGGACAACATATATTATGATACATTGAGTTTTAGTAAACCACACGTAAGTTGCAAATAAATAATCATAACTTTTCAACTAATATAGTTATAAGGCAGAAATTGATAGGTGAGTAGGTAGCAATTAGATAGCAATTATTGAAGCTAAAACAATAACTCAACTCTGTTTAGTTTACTCAAACTAAACGCTGACCAGACATTCTGACGTCAGAATGTCTGGTGATATTGTTATTCCTTATATTTTCAAAATTAGTGAGGTAGCAATTATTTATTGTAGGTAGCAAACAGTAGCAATTAGGTAGCAATTTTTAATCACTGTCTCGATGCTAAATGAGACAAGCAACCACCATTCTGACGGACACGTTTCACCAATGGATAAAATAATCGCTAGTTCTTTAATAAAACCGGCTAAGTCCGAGTCGAACTTGCGCACAAACCGGCTAAGTCCGAGTCGGACTCGCGCACAAACCGGCTAAGTCCGAGTCGAACTCGCGCACAAACCGACTAAGTCCCGAGTCGGACTCGCGCACAAACCGGCTAAATCCGAGTCGAACTCGCGCACAAACCGGCTAAGTCCGAGTCGGACTCGCGCACAAACCGGCTAAGTCCGAGTCGGATTAGCGCACAAAGGCAACACTGTTCCATCGCCAAAAAAAAAGGTGATGTCACTTTTAATATTTATTATATTGTTTTTTAGGGTTCCGTACGCAAAGGGACAAACGGGAACCCTATTACTGAGACTTCCCTGTCAGTCCGTCTTTCTCCAGGTTGTATCTCTTAAATCATGATAGTTCGAAAGTTGAAATTTTCACAGATGATGTATTTCTGTTGCCGCTAAAACAACAAAATCAATATTTAGAGGGGCTCCCATTCAACAAACTAAATTTGTTTTGCGATTTTTATCATCTATATAGATAAGGGTACGGAACCCTTCGTGCGCGAGTTCGACTCGCACTTGGCCGGTTTACTATTACTCATGAGATACAGCCTGGTGACAGACGGACAGACAGCGAGGCCTTCCCGCTTCACCCTTTGGATACGGAACCCTAAAAATGATATGTAACGATACTCTTAAGGATGGGTGTAGGAGGAAGCCAATATATATTCCTACCTAAAATGGATTCGATTTGTTTGGCAGGCGCTCCTACGTTAATGGTTAATGTACTGAGACATGGCAACGCGCATATCTAAGCTATCTCCTCAGCTCTCCCCCTCTGCTTATCTCCCCACAGCTAGTACTCGGGGACTCACACGATCAGCCCATCTGCAGTCTTAGATCGTTCAGACGTTCGATTTTGTTTGTTATTTTTCGACGATGAACTGATTTTTGATTGATTTTTAAATTAAAAGTTACGTACCCGCAGTGCTTCCCGTTTAGTCGCATTCCGGTCATTTGTAGTCGGTTTTTGTGTCAATGTAAAAAGAGACGCTGGAGTGGAGAGGGAGGGTTGTGTTTGCGCAGCGGTACTCTCGCTCTTACTCGCTGTGGCCACCACATAGATCGACAACTCGCCTCCTGCGCAGCTCGAAGTTCACCGTTCTTTTAATGTGACGCGACCTGTACTTACCTACTACCTATCTCAATCTCACCCTCAGCCCTCAGCCCTCATGTCACAACATGCAGAACTTGCAGGTATGCAGGGAATGTTTGAAATATCTCCAGGGCGCTTCAGGGGACACCTGCCGATACGCGCATCCCCGACCCGCGACACCTCGACGTCATCACGTGCCAATTAGGTTAAGATACATACTCTTATTTATAAGGTATTTTACATTTATATTTTGTTCGCCAAATTGACGCCGCCCGCCTGGTGGTAAGTCGTGACGACGTCTAGCGATTGTGGGCCACTCTCACAGCACACAATACTATAGAGAGTGGCCCTCAACTTGACGACCTACTGATGTGCCTCTTCACGCTCCGCTTAGAACCCAGGATTATATGTGGGAGGAAACTCGTGCACAGCTGGGCGTTCCAGGCCACTATCGTAAGGCAGAGAAACGAAAATTGTTCGGCGCTGAGCTAGCGGCTCAAGGCTTCCCGTTACCTCCGGACAATCTATTGTAACGCCATCTCGTAGCGAGTAATAAGACTACCAAACTCAGCGCCATCTAGTAGCAAATCGCAGTACTACTACGTAACGTCTTTCGGGAATGTTCTGTCAAGGTACTTCTATGTAACGTGTTATCTAGAAGCATCTCGAAGGTGTGGAATGTTCGCGATAATTCTTCCGTGAAGATTCTAGAGTAATCTAGAGTAATGACCGTACTATAAAGGCGGAGCACTTCGGTGGCGGGGGATCAGTATTTCCAGAGCGATAATACGAGTTATACCTGCGAGTTCAAGTGCGATTAAAAGTGTTTAGTGAAGCTTTATAGTGAAGTGTAAATTAGTGGTGTAATAAATAAAGTGTTTTGTGGTAGTTTGATCGGCATTTTCCATTCCGTAGAACCCCGGCTCGTAACAATTGGTGTCAGAATTGGGGATTTGGACAATGCCGGTGTTACCGAAAGAAGACACAGAGGGCGTCCGTACCAGGGGTCAGCGCCAGCAGGAGTTGGACAGCAGGCGCTTCGGAGGTAATACGCCGGTGAGGTTGGGTGGTCAGCAGCAGCCAACGGTGGAAGCTTGCCCGCCCACGGTATCTCCAGCGCCAGCACCTCCAGACTTTGCTGCGCTGATGGCGATGCTACAGGAGCAAGTCCGTCGCCAGGAGGAGCAAGCCCGTCGCCAGGAGGAGCAGGCCCGCCACCAGGAGGAGCAAGCCCGCCGGTTGGAAGAACAGCTGCTGCGGGACAAGGAGGAGCAGGCACGCCGCCAGGAGGAGCAGGCACGCCGCCAGGAGGAGCAGGCCCGCCGGTTGGAAGAACAGCTGCTGCGTGACAAGGATGAGCAGGCACGCCGCCAGGAGGAGCAGGCACGCCGCCAGGAGGAGCAGGCCCGCCGGTTGGAAGAACAGCTGCTGCGCGACAAGGAGGAGCAGGCACGCCACCAGGAGGAACAGACGCTCCTCATGAAAGATCTTCGAGCGACTTTTGGCAAGGAGATGAATGTGATGAACCTGCATAATGTCATCGTGGCTGACATAATGGACGACTGCATACTGGGCTTAGACTTTATGAGGAAGAACTCTTGTGAGATCGACGTCAAGCAAGGAGCGATGAAATGTGGTCAAGAGGAACTTTTCATGGAAGGAGCGTTATCAGGAAAAGTGTACAGCTTGAAGAAGGTCGTGCTTCCTGCCAGATCAGAAACGACTGTACCAGTTAGTCTCCCTCAGAATTCTGGGCGAACACATCGATGTGTACTCATAGAAGGGATATACAATGAACTTCCATGGAAAATGGCCCGAACTCTGGTAAGAGCCAATGAAGCCTCAGTGGTACGTGTGCTGAACCTTAGTGATAAGGAACACGTGATAGAAAAGAGCACATTGATTGGCACTTGCGAAGAAGTAGATTGGATGCGCCGATGCCAAGAGTTGAGTACTGGGAACATCGTCAACAAGGACGCTAGAAACAACGTGTTGACACTTTTAGAAGACTGTCGTAACATCTTAACGAAGAATGAAATGGACAAGGCTAAGAAGATGTTACTCAAGTACGCCGATATTTTCTCTTCGAGTGATGCTGACATTGGGAAGACTGGATTAGTTCAGCATAAAATCAATACAGGAAATGAGGCACCCATCCGTCAGCGACCAAGGAGACTGCCAGTAGCACGAGAAAAGGAAGTTGAGACCATGATTGAAGGAATGGTAAAAGATGGTGTGATAGAACCATCGTCAAGTCCATGGTGCTCACCTGTAGTGCTGGTGAGGAAGAAAGATGGCAGTATGCGCTTTTGTGTCGACTATCGTCGTCTGAACGACGTTACGAAAAAGGACAGCTACCCTTTACCAAGGATCGATGACACGTTGGACATGCTGACAGGGGTGAAGTGGTTTAGCACGCTAGACCTGAAAAGTGGCTACTGGCAAGTTGAAATCGATCCGAAGGATAAAGAGAAGACTGCATTTTCCACAGGAAAGGGTTTGTGGCAGTTTAAAGTTATGCCATTTGGTTTATGCAACGCCCCGGCTACTTTTGAAAGATTAATGGAAATTGTACTCGCCGGATTGACTGGGGACGCCTGTCTTGTCTATCTAGATGACATTATCATCGTGGGCCGTACGTTAGAAGAGCATCTTCAAAACCTGGAACGCGTGCTTGTAAAGATCCGAAGCGCGAACCTGAAGCTCAGCCCGAAGAAGTGCTCATTCCTCAAACGGCAAGTAAGCTTCCTAGGCTACGTAGTGTCTGAAGATGGTATCCGCACGGATCCAGAGAAAATCATCGCCGTCAAGGATTGGCCAGTTCCAAAGGATAAGACGCAGGTCAGAGCATTTTTGGGTTTGTGCTCATACTACCGGCGATTCGTCCAGAACTTTGCGGATATTGCCAAGCCCTTACACAAGCTCACGGAGGAAAAGCGACAATTCTGCTGGGACGGAAGCTGCGGCATCGCATTCCAGGAGCTAAAGAATCGTCTGTGCAATACACCTATTTTGGGTTATCCTGATGCGGAAAATGAATTTATAGTTGACACAGACGCAAGTGATATCGGACTCGGAGGTGTGTTATCTCAACGGAAAGGAGATCGAGAGGTCGTTATAGCCTACTTCAGCAAATCCTTATCGAAACCTGAAAGGAATTATTGCGTCACGAGGAGAGAATTACTCGCCGTGGTGAAGACATTGCAGCATTTCAGCAAATATTTACTAGGGCGAAAATTCCTTATACGTACCGACCATGCTGCATTGAAGTGGCTATTACAATTCAAGAATCCAGAAGGACAAGTCGCCAGATGGATTGAGCTATTACAGGAATATGACTTTGTAATCGAACATCGCAGTGGGAGATCCCATGGCAACGCAGACGCATTGTCAAGAAGACCTTGCCCTGAAGACTGTAAGCACTGTGCCAAACAGGAGATAAAGGAAGCCATACCTGTGAAGATGCTTAAAACGGATCTGAGCGACGAATGGAAAGAAAGCCTACAACATGCTCAACAGGACGACGCAGACATCAAGCCAATATTTGAGTGGATTAAAGCAAGTGCTCCTAAACCCATGTGGAGTGACGTCGCTTCAATGAGTTCAATCACAAAAAGTTATTGGGCGCAATGGGACAGTTTAGTTATTCAGGATGGAGTCTTGTGCCGCAAATGGGAAAATGCTCGAGGAGACAGCTGTCATTTGCAAATGGTCGTCCCTAAAGTTAAGGTCCCAGATGTGCTACAGCTCTACCATAATGGATGTTCAGGGGGCCATATGGGAGTAAAAAGGACTCTGTTGAAGATACGTGAGCGGTTTTACTGGATCCACTGTCGCGACGACGTTGAGGACTGGTGTCGCAAATGTACGAGTTGTGCTGCCGTGAAAGGACCTCATACACGGAGCAGAGGTGCACTGAAACTGTATAACGTTGGGGCACCATGGGAAAGGATAGCCCTAGATGTTGCGGGACCGTTTCCTGAAAGTGAAAGCGGAAACAAGTACTTCATGGTTGTGATGGATTATTTCACGAAGTGGCCAGAAGTCTTCGCTATACCTAATCAAGAAGCTACTACGGTCGCAGATAAATTAGTTCACGAAGTCTTCTGTCGTTTCGGGGTGCCTCTAGAAATCCATAGCGA
Organism: Nudaria mundana; assembly: GCA_963556515.1. Classification (NCBI taxonomy): domain Eukaryota; kingdom Metazoa; phylum Arthropoda; class Insecta; order Lepidoptera; family Erebidae; genus Nudaria; species Nudaria mundana. Next base: position 24,793,226 of record OY748289.1, on the reverse strand, counting down.
TCAAGGAAGAAATTTTGAATCTCAGGTGTTCCAGGAAATGTGTCGGGTCATGGGTACTCACAAAACCAGAACGACCTCTTACCACCCGCAGTCAGATGGAATGGTGGAGCGATTTAATCAGACATTGGAGAGATATCTGGCAAAAGTTGTGGAAAGCAGGCAAAAAGATTGGGACAAGCACATCCAACCGTTTCTTTTGTCTTACCGAAGTGCGGTTCATGAAAGCACGTCAGTGACACCAGCTTATGCGAACTTTGGAAGAGAATTACGGTTGCCTGCCGACTTAATAACCGGTATACCACCTGACGCTCCACGCAATATCACCGATTATGCGAATGACTTGCGCAGCAGGATGAATGACATTTATGAGCATGTCAGACAATCAGGTCAACAAATGTCTGAAAAGATGAAGACCCGTTACGACCGAAAGACAAACAATAAGAGCTTCGATGAAGGTTCGTTAGTGTGGTTACATAACCCAGTCCGCAGTAAAGGGAAGTCTCCTAAGCTGCAAGCTAAATGGGATGGACCATACCGAGTTGTGACCAAGATTAACGATGTCACTTACCGAATACGGAAGAGTCCAAGAAGTGCGCCAAAGATAGTTCATGTGGATCGATTGGCGCGATATTATGGGCCTGACAATGCTCGGGACGAGCATGTCTTAGGAGGGGGCAGTGTAACGCCATCTCGTAGCGAGTAATAAGACTACCAAACTCAGCGCCATCTAGTAGCAAATCGCAGTACTACTACGTAACGTCTTTCGGGAATGTTCTGTCAAGGTACTTCTATGTAACGTGTTATCTAGAAGCATCTCGAAGGTGTGGAATGTTCGCGATAATTCTTCCGTGAAGATTCTAGAGTAATCTAGAGTAATGACCGTACTATAAAGGCGGAGCACTTCGGTGGCGGGGGATCAGTATTTCCAGAGCGATAATACGAGTTATACCTGCGAGTTCAAGTGCGATTAAAAGTGTTTAGTGAAGCTTTATAGTGAAGTGTAAATTAGTGGTGTAATAAATAAAGTGTTTTGTGGTAGTTTGATCGGCATTTTCCATTCCGTAGAACCCCGGCTCGTAACACTATAATACGGATAGCCCGTCGCTGCATAGCGTCGAGAGCGTCCAGCAGATACTTCGCGGAGCCGTCCCAGAGGTGAGAGCAGTATTCGACGCAGGGTCTAATCGGCGTCTTGTACAGCAGACACCTCTGGTCCGGTGTAAAGAATCGCTTTACCTTATTCAGTATTCCTAGTTTCCGCGAAGCTAGCCCTATACATCTTTCGATATAGTTTTTATTATTGTGCTCTCGACGAACGTCTATGCCAAGGATATCAAGGCTGTCCTTCATTGGTAATAATGCATTCTGAAGAGAGGGTAGGGGAAGGAAAGGGGATTTCTTCGCAGTAAATGCACACGCCTGTGTATTGAGAGATACTGTCGAGGTTACGGTCGAGATCAGCCACGAGTCGTCGTCTCTCCTCCTCAATCTCAGATCGCCCCGCGCGCCGTCGTCGAACCGAGTAACTCCCGTGCAGTGTGCTGTCATCTGCATAGCAATTAATGTTCCCGAAGGATAGCATATCATTGATATGCAGAAGAAAGAGTTGGTGATAGAACGGACCCCTGCGGTACCCCGGCATTCACTTGCAAGAAGCGAGAAGCCTGGCCATCGCAGAGGACCCGCACTCGGCACTCGTTTAAAAAGCTGGCAATCCAGCTGCTCAGTTGAGAAGGTAGACCATATGCCGGAAGCTTGGAAAGGAGCGAAGCATGCCAGACCCTATCGAAAGCTTAGCCATGACTCGCCGTGCCTTTCTATAGCCCCACCCCAGACATGCGTTACGAATGCCAGAAGATCACCCGTTGATCGTTTTGGCCTGAAGCCGTATTGTCGATCATTGATTAGCGAGTGATCCTCTAGGTATCGCATGAGCTGCTTATTTATAAGCAGCTCAAGCACCTTGCAAATGACTGAGGTGACAGCTATGGGTCGATAGTTGCCTGGATCGAATCGATCCCCTTTTTTGGGGATCGGTTGTACGTTCGCCTCCTTCTAGACCTCCGGCACGAGCCCTGAAGAGTATGACAGGCGGTACAGACGCGTTAATACTGGAGACACCTCAGCTGCACATTTTTGTAGCACTACTGCCGGAATGCCGTCAGGGCCACTGGCTTTCCGCGTGTCGAGTGACCGCAGCACTGCCCGTACCTCACATTGCCTGATAACAATATCAGGCATAGTGTGGCCACAGTTGGCGATGGCGGGGGGCTGCAGGCCACGGTCGTCGACCCGGGAATTAACCGCAAAGAGGTCTGCGAGCATGTCCGCTTTCTCTTGGGCTTTGTGAGCCAGTGTTCCATCTGGGTAACGCAGCGGTGGCAGCGAGGGCTGACAAAAGTTAGATTGCACGGCTTTGGCCAGTTGCCAGAATCCACGGCTGCCCGTGGGATGGGAAGTGAGCTCCTGACCAAGCCGCGCGACGCGCTGGGCATCCGCTCTCTTAAAGGCCCTCTTACTGGATTTTGTGGCCCGGTTGTACGCTGCTTTGAGGTGGCCCACGTTTGGGTCGTGCACAGCCCGGGCCCTGAGCCAGGCGCGATATGCCGACTGTTTTTGTCGAACAGCTTTGGCACAATCTCGCCGGAACCAGGGACGGGCTCTGCGGATACTGGCGACATCAGTGAAAGGGATGTAATAATCCATCCCTAAACTGATCTCGCCAGCAATCGCAGAAGCGCTATCCGAAGGAGCCTTTCCTACAAAGCAGCACTGGCTCCAGGGGACGGACGCATAATAATCGCGTAGACCGTCCCAATCCGCTGACGAGTAGTGCCATAGTCGTCGTGACGTTTGTACAGGACGTGCAGGAGGTGACACCTTCATGCCAGCGTGAACAACACAGTGGGGCTCCTACCGAAACACTGTATTGGGCTGGGCGACTCGTCAGCAGTAGATCGAGCAGAGCGGCCGCGTGATCTGACCTGTCTGGTATCCGGGTGATCCCGCATACCATCTGGGTCAGACCGGGGGAGAGAGCGAACGCATGGGCGGCCCTACCGGCATGATCAGTCTTGAGGGACCCCAGCCATTCAATGTGATGGCCATTGAAGTCCCCCAGAAATACTAGGTCAGCGTTCGGGAACCGCACCTGCGCTTCATCAGCCGTCTCGCTGAGGTACTGGAACAGCTATGTTGTCTCAGTTTCCCTTGTGTGGGAACGGTAGACGCACACGTAGATCTGGCTCATAGAGCCATGGTCTACGTGCAGCCAAAGGACGGAGTTGGAGGGGTTCTCTAGGCAGCGCAACCGGCGGCAGCAAACATATGCCCTAACGAACACGCACACCCCGGCTTTATCTCGAAATTGTTCCTCGATGACATAGCCGGGGTAACACAGGTAAGACGTGTCTTCAGGCCGGCGTATTTGTCTCCGTGAGGAAAATCACAGCGGGCCGTGCCGTCTCAAGGTGATGGTGGACGGCATCGAGGTTCGCATGGAGTCCACGGATGTTAGTGAACTCCACCTCGAAAAGTGAAGTTGTGGGGTTTCCTGGGGCCGCTGTGGAACGTTTTCGTTTTTTATGTTGCACTGCCATAATGTATATGAAGAAGAAGCGTGAAGACAGGGCGACATTTGGTGCAGCAGTAAGTGACAAAGCGCAGGGGCTAGCTTTGTCTAGAACCGTGTGGTTAGGTCGGAACCGACACGCCGGACGGAAGGGCTCCCAAACCCCCCTGATGCAAGGCCCCGCTACCCCACACCGGTTACCACCCGGAGCGGCGATCCCACATCGCACCAACATACAACCCCCATTGCAGAATCTTTGTTAAAAGCAAACGTTCCTCTTTGTAACGTTATATTTAAATTCAGTAAAGTTAACATAAACATTATCTTAAAAACTTTTAAATCTTTAAATATCAAGAAACCAGCTGACCTCGGGGGAATCTCTGTGTATTTAGTAAATTCTTTTATTGAAATGGTTGCTCCTGAACTAGTAATAATATTTAATAATTGTTTTGATAGTGGTGTGTTCCCTGATTTAATGAAATCTAGTAAATTAATTCCCCTGTTTAAATCGGGTAGTACTTCAGATCCGTCCAATTTCCGTCCCATTTCTGTACTACCTACATTTAGTAAAATTTTTGAAAAAATTATGCTTAGTCAAATGCAAAATCACTTTAACGTTAATAAACTATCAAAACAATTCGGTTTCACTCGTGGTCGGTCCACCACTGATTTAAATTTTACGGAATTGACAGAATTAAATTATTAGAGAGTATATACAGGGCCTGGGATGAGTCATATGATGCTTATGGTGTATTCTGTGACTTATCTAAGGCCTTCGATTGCGTTCAGCACCAGACTTTAATTAAGAAACTTGATCATTACGGAATCCGGGGGACGGCCTTGAATTTCGTCAATTCTTACTTAAGTGATAGGTTCCAGAAAGTAGTGATCAATGGTAAACAGTCACCTGGTTCTCCTGTAGCAATGGGGGTACCGCAGGGTTAAATTTTGGGACCTTTTCTTTTTCTAGTATGTATTAATGATCTCCCTCACCTCATAAGAGACGACCACGAGGTAGTTTTGTTTGCTGATGACACTTCTTTAATATTTAAAGTTAAACGTGGACAGCGCGAACTTGACGATGTAAACATTGCCCTCTCTAGGATAGTCCACTGGTTTTGTGCTAATAATTTATTATTAAATGAAAATAAAACTAAATGTGTAAGATTCACCTTACCTAATGTAAAACTTGTTAAAACCAGTGTTAAGGTTAGGGATGATATAATAGAATTGGTCGATGACGCTGTCTTTCTGGGCATAACGTTAGACTCCAAATTGCAATGGGGGTCTCATATGGGGAACATTTCGGCCAGGCTTGTTCTGCAGCCTATGCTGTCAAAAAGATCCGACAACTTACAGACATTAAAACGGCGCGTCTTGTCTACTTCAGCTACTTCCACAGTATCATGACATATGGCATACTACTGTGGGGTAATGCTGCCGATATTGAATGCATCTTTGTGTTGGAGAAGAGGGCTGTCCGGACTATCTATGGAATGGGGTCTCGGGAGTCATTAAGAGATAAGTTTAAGCATATTAACATCCTTACAGTGTATTCACAGTGTATTTATGAAATTTTATTGTATACCCACAAGAACAAAAGTAAATTTGTGAAAAATAGTGATAATCATAATCTAAACTTAAGAAATAAGGATAAACTGGCTGTTCCTAAATTTAGGCTTCATAAAGTGAGTAATTCTTTTGCGGGGAACTTTATTCGAATGTACAATACATTGACAACCGAAATAGCAAATTTATCTGTTAATAAATTTAAAAAACTAATAAAACGTAAATTGTGCCATAAAGCTTATTATAGTATTAATGATTTCTTAGATGACAAGGCTGCCTGGTCGTAACACGAATTGCTCCTTTCTAAATAACTCTGTATTAGATTTAAGATGAAATATTTTGGAAAAAAGCCGAACTGAGTTTCTTGAGGGCTCTTCTCAGTCTCGTTGCATTTTGGAACCCTCGGTAGAGTCACACCAACTTTTGACGAATCGAAATAATTTTCAAAAAATTTCAAAGACAATAAACGTTATTAGGCGGCCGCGGCAACGCCGTTGCTAATGGTCTCCCTGGCCGGCGAATCGACCCACACCTCCCACACTAGACTCCGCTTCGCCCCCACTAGTCCCATGCCTGCTGCACCATACATCGCCTCGGGCCCGGCGGTGCACCTGCTGAACCCCTAACGCTACCCAGCCTGGACAGGGTTACTTGGGGGGCTTTAGCACAGCTGCACGGTGGTACCCCCCCGGACCAACACTGTTGTACCACCTGGTACCCACGTAGGGGCCGAAGCCACTCCATAGGTACCGTAAATTAACGAGCCTCGTCCGTTGATCAGCATGTGCGCCACTAGCAGGTGAGGTCGCTGGGGCCCTAAAGATGTTGGTAGAGCCCCTTTATACCCAAATAGAGCCCCTTTACACAAGATTTACTTACTATGGGCTGAATCATAAGTTAAAATAACATCTTGTAACTGTACTCATGTAGCTTGAAATAAATGATAAATAAATAAAAATAAAACAAAAAGTAGTTCTAGACACGTCCTTTAATCAAATACTGTACAGGCTTTATTTATAAATATTTTTACAATAACGATACGCGCCGCGCCCCGCCCCGGGGTCTGACCCCCAGGGCGAGGGGCGAGTGTCAGTCCCGGGGCGGGGCGCGGCGACACATTGCAGCAGGTGACCGCTCGCCCGACACTGACACCCGGGGGGACAGGGGGGGGGGGACACACGTCGAGCGAGGCGCCGCCGCACACCGCCTCATTGTACATAATAAATCTAAACAAAAGTATTGTCATGACATAGCGCGGAGCGTAGCGTGAGCGGGGCGGGGCGGGGCGGGGCGGCGGCGTCACCACGGAATGACTTAGATATATCTCCTCCCACAGCACTAGCGACTACATCTGTTCCCCTCGAGCGGCCCGCGACCCTCGGTTGCCACTAGCGACTACATCTGTTCCCCTCGAGCGGCCCGCGACCCTCGGTTGCCACTAGCGACTACATCTGTTCCCCTCGAGCGGCCCGCGACCCTCGGTTGCCACTAGCGACTACATCTGTTCCCCTCGAGCGGCCCGCGACCCTCGGTTGCCACTAGCGACTACATCTGTTCCCCTCGAGCGGCCCGCGACCCTCGGTTGCCACTAGCGACTACATCTGTTCCCCTCGAGCGGCCCGCGACCCTCGGTTGCCACTAGCGACTACATCTGTTCCCCTCGAGCGGCCCGCGACCCTCGGTTGCCACTAGCGACTACATCTGTTCCCCTCGAGCGGCCCGCGACCCTCGGTTGCCACTAGCGACTACATCTGTTCCCCTCGAGCGGCCCGCGACCCTCGGTTGCCACTAGCGACTACATCTGTTCCCCTCGAGCGGCCCGCGACCCTCGGTTGCCACTAGCGACTACATCTGTTCCCCTCGAGCGGCCCGCGACTCTCGGTTGCCACTAGCGACTACATCTGTTCCCCTCGAGCGGCCCGCGACCCTCGGTTGCCACTAGCGACTACATCTGTTCCCCTCGAGCGGCCCGCGACCCTCGGTTGCCACTAGCGACTACATCTGTTCCCCTCGAGCGGCCCGCGACCCTCGGTTGCCACTAGCGACTACATCTGTTCCCCTCGAGCGGCCCGCGACCCTCGGTTGCCACTAGCGACTACATCTGTTCCCCTCGAGCGGCCCGCGACCCTCGGTTGCCACTAGCGACTACATCTGTTCCCCTCGAGCGGCCCGCGACCCTCGGTTGCCACTAGCGACTACATCTGTTCCCCTCGAGCGGCCCGCGACCCTCGGTTGCCACTAGCGACTACATCTGTTCCCCTCGAGCGGCCCGCGACCCTCGGTTGCCACTAGCGACTACATCTGTTCCCCTCGAGCGGCCCGCGACCCTCGGTTGCCACTAGCGACTACATCTGTTCCCCTCGAGCGGCCCGCGACCCTCGGTTGCCACTAGCGACTACATCTGTTCCCCTCGAGCGGCCCGCGACCCTCGGTTGCCACTAGCGACTACATCTGTTCCCCTCGAGCGGCCCGCGACCCTCGGTTGCCACTAGCGACTACATCTGTTCCCCTCGAGCGGCCCGCGACCCTCGGTTGCCACTAGCGACTACATCTGTTCCCCTCGAGCGGCCCGCGACCCTCGGTTGCCACTAGCGACTACATCTGTTCCCCTCGAGCGGCCCGCGACCCTCGGTTGCCACTAGCGACTACATCTGTTCCCCTCGAGCGGCCCGCGACCCTCGGTTGCCACTAGCGACTACATTTGTTCCCCTCGAGCGGCCCGCGACCCTCGGTTGCCACTAGCGACTACATCTGTTCCCCTCGAGCGGCCCGCGACCCTCGGTTGCCACTAGCGACTACATTTGTTCCCCTCGAGCGGCCCGCGACCCTCGGTTGCCACTAGCGACTACATCTGTTCCCCTCGAGCGGCCCGCGACCCTCGGTTGCCACTAGCGACTACATAATTTATACAAAAATTCACAGTGAAAATATAAAATGGAGGGATTCGGAAGTACTGCGTCGATTACGTGACTCTGGAGCGCGACGAGTCTCTACTCGAGCAGGCGCAGGTAGAGTCGGGGGCTCTGCCTACCCCGCGCTGCCCTCGAGTAGGTCGTCAATAATTGAAAACATTCCTACTTAAATTACAGCGAAATAATAATTAATATAATTATGTAAATCATACAAAACTGTCGGATCTCGAACGAGCACAACCGTTCGCAAAGATCCGCTACCGAATAATATTAATTAACATTAAATTACGAATCGTAAAACAATTATGGCATAATTTAGGTATATTATGAATGTAAAACAATAAATATGTTGGTGTCCTGAGGCTTCGGGTGGAGGGAGCTTCGGGCCGGCGGGGGGGGAGCGTTACCTGGGGACACGGACAGGGCGAGTGAGACAGGTGCACATTTAATTAAGTTTCTTTCATGTCAAAAATCTCGAATTATGATTTCATAAGTTATATATACTATAAAAGATTAAAAGGTTATTTTATGATACAGTTTTTGTATGAGATTTTCTGCAAATCTGTATTGTAAGGTAACTTTTTGAACACAGTTGGATAGAACCATAGTCCATTTTGATAAAAGCTTACTTGCAATAACAGGCTTAAGGTCTGCCGACCATACCGCCGAATACAGGGTGAATTTTTCAAGTGGGCTTGGATGGCCAAATCTGGAACTGTAAGGAATATCGAAAAATGCTCAAAGGAGTCACGAGCCCGATATTGATGAAACTTAAAACCTCATCATTAGATTTTTTAAAAACCTATAATCCTAGCTGGGAATCGAACCCACTTAGTTTCGTAAACTACTATTACGAAACTATTGCATAAAGAAGGGTATTATTAGAACACGAGTAGGTTTTAGAGAAACGAGTTTGTTCACAGTATACCACGGGTGTGTGTGTGTGTGTGTGTGTGTGTGTGTGTGGAGAGAGGTACAGAGGTACAGAGGGAGAGCGCTACCTGTGGTCGTGCGGGTGCAGCACGACGCGCTGCAGGTCGCGGCGCGCGAGCTGCTGCTGGCGCTGGCGCGTGCCGAGCTCGGCCGTGCCGTCGCGCGCGATGTACAGCTGCAGGCCCGACGCTGCAACACGACACCGGGTGAGTCTACAGGACACGTCTACAGGGGGCCTACAGGGGGCCTACGGACCGGTTCACTAATACTGAGAGGCCGTTGTTGTGGGTACACTTCACAAAATTAGACTAGAGTCTCCAACTCTTTTAACTTTGGAGGGAATTTTGCGATAAAATGTACGTAATTTTAAAACCGGTCCAATGGATAGTGCTATCGATTCTGAGCAAAGTGCTTCCAGACTTGCGATAAACATTACAACGCGTTGTAAATTTATATTAAAAGGAACTGAGACCCCAGAAACGTTGTTTACATTGTTTATCTCGTCTCGTCAGTCTCACTTTACGTGACACGTGGCTACGACCAATCAGAAAGATTAATCAAACGGATGATGATAGACTCACTCTCCGCAGAGTCCTCGACGGCTCGCTGCAGGTCGGTGGCGGCGAGGAGCTCGTCGATGAGGTGGTCGGGGTTCACGCGCGTGTTGCCCACTCGACTCGACACCTGTTGCTAAAGTGCATTCAACAATCAAAGTTAACATTTCAGTAGTGCACAGGCACAGTAAAGGTCTGGGTTCAGTAAATATATGTGACGTGAAAAAACTCAACCATTTGTCGATATTATATTAGTAAATATAAATGTAGCCGATTATCTGGAAGGAAATACAAGATTTACACACTCGGAATGAGTTCCCGTGGGAAATATGAATGGGAAATCTAAATTCCAGGAGTTTCTTTTAACAAATAAAATCATATTTAAGATATTGTTTAACAGCGTCATCTGGCCCATAGTGAGCTGATCCCGTAATAAGTTAGTATAAGGTTATGTCGGGATCTCGATAACTGATAAACGTAAATAAGTATATATTATTTTAAATCCTGAATTATAACAAACCATCGATCGTGCTCATCATAACAAGTCTTGTCCTCGGTGGGATTCGAACCCACGACCTCACAGTCATTTAGTTAACTTTAGGTACCTAGTAATCACTGGAACGCACAGAGAGATAAATCACATAGAATGAGGCTCCATTAACACGAGAGTTAAATAAACGCGCGTTAAAAATAAACAAACACAACGGTTTTTATCAGCGCAGTGTTGTATTTTAAGCGTTGGGCGTTAAGCGTAAAGTTTAATTCCACGTTCGCCAAATGACGGCAACTTTTGAATAGGGCGGTAAAAAAACCGTCGCGTTTTTTAAACTCCCGTGCGAATATGGGGCCTTAGATTGACTTGCTGGTACATACGGGTGCGTCGTCCGGTAGTGGAGCGGGCGCGTGCACGTGTGGGGCCACATGTGGGGGCGCGCGCTTGCGTCCCCCTGCCCCTCCTCCCGCGGCCCTTTCGCCCCGCGCGCGCTCCAGCGAGCCCCCCTCGGACGCAGACGCCGACAGACTCAGGGACCCCACCGACGGGTTCCTGCCACACACATACATAATATCTTCAACACCTCAGTCATCACACTACACATATTACATTCCAGAGCAAAAAAACTACTCAAATCAGTTCTTATGTTTTGTCATGAAATTGTGCGTCAATCATTTTAAAGCTACTTTTAAACTTTTTTTTTTTTTAACCAAAGTTTAAATTAAGGTTCGAATTGCCCTTTGAGTTGGAAGGTATCGACCGAGTTGAGTTGAGTGAGTTATTTGCTCTCGAGTGTATATTTTTCATAGTTGAAATAAACGATATTGCTAAGTCTGAAATTGTAACTTCAACAGAAAAAGAGGTATTTCCTTACCACAAAATATAACAGGACAAAAAGCATTCCATGCCATAGCGGGGGAAATGTACGTCAATGGCAACCATTATAATTTATTATTGTTTTAATATTTAACTGATACTAACCTAGACCTTTTAAATAAATAATTCATTCATTCAAAAATTTAGCTAACTAATAACTACATACTCAATAACTCAATAACTCGACATTAATAATTGTACTGACACATAAGATCCTTCGCAAATTGATATTTGCATGACACTCGCACTCGGTACTACAATGGTATCGAATATTTATGAAACTTTAAATATAAAACACACATTCTGTAAATGGACATAAATCTTAATTTGCTCAGGATCTTCGGACACTAGATCAGTTTGAAATAAGCAAAGTTGCTCTACAGACATAAACGATATCGCAATTCAATCCTAACTTTAGTTACATAAAAAGTGAGACTGTGTAAATACTGATTAGATACAGGATAATTTTGATTTAAAACAGTGCAATCAGTAGGGTAACCCAAGCAACACGTTGTTTCAAAACAGTCAATAGTGATAAAATATTAATATAGAAATTATAAACAGATCACAAAAACTGATGTCATCGGCAGGACTCGAACCATGCACCATCATAGCGCAGTGTATAATTTCTAATCTATTATTTTAAGACTAGTTTAAGCAAACTCATTGCTTTGAAATAAAAAACTATATAGTCAATAGTGATGTTAGAATATTCAAAACATCGATAATATCGCATACACTTATCGATAAATACTTTGAATGTTTTTAACATTGACTTTTAAACCAACCAACAGTAACATCGATATGACAGTCAATTAGTCATAGTCAAGTGTCATTAGCATATAAACATGCAACATTGTTGCCGTAAATATGTTATAAAGCATCTTTACATAAACACACCAACAAGAATACATGCGTTGTTATTGAGCGTACCAGCTACCAGCTACCAGCTACCAGCTACCATGCAAGCGACTTGTTATGTAAAGCGAATTCAATATTGAATATAATAGAAATATACTCATGCACCACAATACAATTATTTAATTTTAATATTAGCCACAAAATTAAATTGTAAATAATATTTAATTGAAATAACATTCTTATATAATTAATATTAGAAGAACTAGATTTTAATTCTACATTATACATATAAAATGACTATACAGAGTGAATTTTTCAAGTGGGCTTGGATGGCCAAATCCGAAACTATAAGGAATAGCGAAAAATGCTCAAAGGGGTCACGAGCCCGATTTTGATGAAACTTAAAACCTCATCATTAGATTATTTAAAAACCTATAATCCTAGCTGGGAATCGAACCCATTGATTTACATAAAAAAATCACACCCTTTATTATTACACCATACGATAGTGTTGCTGTTAAGGATCAAATTCTGGGAAGTAATGATATACGGCAAATTTAAGGAAAACTTAGAATTTTCATAAAATGCATATTTTATGTCAATCTTGAGTCTTTGTTCGTAATCACAGAACTGACTATTTCGTCTTCTAAATGATGCTCGTGGGCAGGTAACATTTGAAAGTATAACATAATGTTGTATCTCGCGTATGGAATTAGTAAGTAGTACCGTCATCTCGCGTTTAGTACACTATAAGAAACAAGCTGGCAAGTACATGTCTGTCGGTGGTGTTTTCCTTAAATTTGCCGTATATTATTACTTCCCAGAATTTGATCCTTAACAGCAACACTATCGTATGGTGTAATAATAAAGGGTGTGATTTTTTTTATCTAAATCAATGGGTTCGATTCCCAGCTAGGATTATAGGTTTTTAAAAAATCTAATGATGAGGTTTTCAGTTTCATCAAAATCGGGCTCGTGACTACTTTGAGCATTTTTCGCTATTCCTTATAGTTCCGGATTAAGCCATCCAAGCCCACTTGAAATATTCGCCCATATTTGTACTTAAAGCTAATACATCCAAATACATACAAGGTACCGGACTCTAAGCTGAAGAGAAACACAAACGACACAACACCTAGGGGGGGGGGGGGGGGGGGGACCTCTTGGCGCACCTGGCAGCTGATACTGCCTAATGGGGTTTATCTGCCCATAACATTCTACCGCGGTTGACAACTCGATTTCATCTTTTTAAAATAAATGAGTACTACGGAGTTGATAAAATTACACCGTACATTGTGATACTAATAATATTTATACACAAAAACTCCATTTTCATAAAAACGTTACGACATTCAATATAAAGAGCAGCAGGAACTCGCAGCATCAGCTCGCCAGGTGCGTCGACGGGTCCCTTGTACGTGTATGCAGCCACTGGCACTGACATGGCGGAGCTGGGCCGGCGCGGCAACGAGCCGGCGCCGCCCGCCTGCCCCGGCCCGGCGCCGGCGTTGCCCGGCCCGGCGACCCCCGCGGCCGGCGAGTCTCGCAGCGCCCCGCACGCGCCGCACTCGCCCGCGCCCCTTCTGTGCGCACCCACATACACTATTGTCACACGAGCTACACTTCCGAAGTCCCTTACTCGCTACAGATTAGACTATGGCACACGCTAGACAGCATTCACGGTTAGAACATAGGAGAGAAGTAGAGGACACCACAGACCCCGCGACGGTTTAGTACGCTCACAAGTTACGGACAGGGCGAGCAGGGACAAGCGGCGGCACTCACCTCACGCGCTCCGTGTAGCTGTGGCGCAGCTCCAGGCGGGCCTCGCCCTTGGGCGTGGAGGTGGTGGGCCTGCGCTGCGACAGGCTCCGGAGCCGGTGGCGCACGTCCACGCACTCGGCCGGCCCGACGCCGGCGTCCGCCTCCGGGTCGGACGGCACGCAGTAGAACTCGTCCTCTATGCAACCGGACAGGCGGTGCGCGCTCGACACCAGCGAGTTCTTCCTGTGCGCGAGCGGCGTCAGAAACGGGAAGTTGTTGAACAGCTCCTCGGTCTTCTTGTTCCTCTCGAGGAGAGCCGGGATGGTGTTCAGGGACTTTTGTTTGAATATCTGGAAGTTGGTGAGGGGCTCGACGACCGCGCCGACGACGGTCACGGCCTTTCTCTTCCTGTCGAAGTAGGTGGGCATCGCGAAGGAGTTGTCGTGCCCGTTCTCCGTGACGAGGGTCGCCTCGGGCGTCCTGTACTCCTCTATGGAGGGCGAGGGCACGGCGTACCGCGGGATGACGTCCGGCGGTCCGTTCAGCGTGGTGTTGGGTGTCAGGAAGATGTCGGAGGACTCGCTCACTATCGTCTTCTCGAGCAGGAGCTTGGCGAGAGTGCGGCCCGACCCCGGCCCCGGCCCCGGGAGTTTGCAAGTCTGGGAGGGGACGTATAGTGTGGTAGTGGTGGTCGTGGCCCGCTCTAAGCGTACACTGCGTGCGTCAATGCGCGAGTTTATAGAAAAAAACATAAAAATAAATTAATAAAGCAAATAAATAAACGAGTAGCAGAACATAATATAATGTTAGTGACCGTGCGGACACAGTTAATGAATAAGAAGCGCGACCAGGGAGTTGTACAGGGGAGTGGTGACGTCCGTGTGTGCCCACGTGTCTCATGCTCATCACTAATATTATGATCGTTTACGCGCTATACATATAATATAAATCACGACACATATTATCGTTGTAACGGATAAGTGTATAATCCTGTACATGGAAGGAAGGCATATGTCAACAAAAACGTTTGTATGCAAACCCAATTGCAAGAATAAACTCAAACGGGCCAGAATCGTAGCTAACTACGAAACTCTTACAAATTATCACCATAAAAATGATTGCATCCATCAACAAGCAGTATTTTACCACCCCAACTTGCCACCAGCGAGCAAGGTTAGCACAGTACGAGGCCACACCAGGCGAGCACTGATGACCGACACACCGTCCACGTGTAGTGCCTTACCTATTGTGATGCGGCCGTGATGAATCCCCCGCCGAGTCTCCCTCGGAACTCTGCCGTGAATGTGCCGATGCCGCTGAAGAGCTGCCGTACCCTGACGCCTGGAATACACACAGTATATAGCTGGTTATTGCTTGAATGCAATGACGGTCAGTATACGAGTCGTCTTCACAGCGAGAATGCAAATTTATCCAACAGGTCCTTGCTGTATTCAAAGCGAATGCCTGGTCTGATGCTATTATTTCCTGCTAGTTTTAACTATAGAAGTGAGTGTGCCCAGTAGAGTGTTTGTTGTACAATACCTTGCTGCTCATGTCGCCGGAGGTGTTGGAAGAGTTCCTGGAGTGCGTGTGCTGCTGCAGGCACGAGGCGCACGAGCCGCCCCCGACCAGCGCCAACCCTGCGGTACCATTATAGGAACCATTTAATTTAAAAGAAGAGTGCTCTTTTGAAGGACCTATTCTCAAATTAATCGCAAAAGAAACTTATCTCTATCTCCCTAGGACGCGTATTTGTTTGCTTGGGCTATTTAAAATAAACAATATACTGGCTTACCAGGATGGTCGGGGGCCGTGATGCCGAGAGGAGAGTCCTCGTCGTCGGGACTGGGCAGCTCGCACGACGGCACTAAGGTTAGGGACTGGACAATATTGCCATCTGCAATATGTAAAGGGTGGAGAATTTGTTAATGCAATGATCTTAACATTTTTCATGTTCAATTGTTTAATTCGACATTCTTTAAATTCGACGTATCTTGATCAGTTATTATTAAAGAGGATCAGCAGAAATCAGTCAGTTATTTGTGAAACTTGCCTCCCGTTAAGTTGTTGGTATAGTTCTTCTTCTTGGTGAGCGAGCCGAAGCCCGAGCTGGCGGTGGAGGAGCCGCAGTCGTCGTCAGGCACAGTGGCGGCCGTCTCCGAGCCACTGTCCCCCGCCGCCATGCCCTCCGCCGCTTCTTGCTTACGCACCGGTCTGTAACACACATCTCTTATTTTAATTATGATCCTAATGAACTGAAAATTAGTACAGACCTATTTGTTTCTCGCGTAGTTGGTAGAAATATTTAGGTACAGGCTGTCAATTTACCTTTTGACAACAATACGAAACTCACAGCTCAATGGGTTTTCTGAATTCATGGCAATATTCCGTCACGTCAGGAGCTTCATAGCTGTACACGTATATTCTGAAGTTGATATACAGATTCCTTACACTTTAAACAGCGGGTCTCCAGAGATCATGTTCATCTTGATGCGCAGTCGCAGCACCGAGTTGTCCTGGCGGCGCCGCGGGTCGTAACCCTCTAGCAAGCACCGGCGCGTCGTCTCGCCCGCGCCCGCCAACTCCGCTAGGTTCACGTCGCAGAAGCCCAGCTTCTGGTATGACCTGCCACCTTTAAAATACACATATTTACCAATTTGCATATTAAGCACAACCTGTGTGTTTCTAGTCCGAGACGCCCAGGACTTTAATTGGCTGTGCCATAGCGGCTGGCACGTAAGATTTTTTTGCCTTTGATCAACATTTCATCGCAAAGCAACGGGTTTCATTTTTATTTCAAAATTACAATATTGATGCTACATTTTATTAAATTCATACGGCCGTTCTGGACGTAACCCATTATATGTGTGCCCGGTGACGGCAATAGGCTTGCTCCCTATTACGTGGAACTAAAAATACTGGCAAATTGTGGGTGTGTAATGTCCCTCTGCCTACCCCTTCGGGGATATAGGCATGATGTGTGTGTGTGTGTGTTAACTACTAACTGGATGTGAGTACCCCATACATGTATCAGGATCACTTTTCCTCTGGTTAATATAAAAGTTTCCGAATAGAATAGAAATCTCCAGTTACCTTTAAGCTCCTTGCGCACGGAGACCCTCAGGTGCGCGGGCTCCAGCACGCCAGTGCTTGCGTTTGCGCACATCTTGCACACGAACGAGAACTGCGCGTTCCACAAAACCGCGTGGTTGCGAACCTCCTCCCTGGAACATAGAATCAATTTTACTATATATTAGCTATATTTTTGAATAAAACTACAAACGTTATATCTATGGAACTGACACGTGTGAGGTGCAATGTGTACCTTTTATTTAAGGCATAAAGTAGTAAACATCCTTGGCTGTCATCGATTACGAGTTATGCAATTAAGAGGATGTTAAACATACTTCCGAAAAAAGGGACCAAATCATACAGCTTGATGACAGCTAACACACAGGCGAAGTTGCATCTGAATATACTCTGCATGCACATGCACATCCGTTGTAAATAAAAATACAACTTGTAAACAAACCGCGTCGTCTTCCGCTTCTAACATTAATCTATGCGACTATCCTGCCTGTTTGCGCTCGTAACTCAACCATAACTATGCGGATGACTCCATAAATAGTAATAAATAACACACGTCTGGTTCACGTACAGCGTGTGTCTGTCATAGGACGAATATTGGAGCGACGGAATGCACCGGAATCGCCGACACACGGAAGTCGCAGTAGAAACGACACCCGACACTTTTGTGCGTACATACTACTCGTATATATACACAGTATACTGACGTTGGCGGGTGAATCTACTCAAAATTATTTTTCGCATAGAAAAAAATATTTTCACCTATTATTGCGAGAATAGTCTTTATTTTAAGCTAGACATATAAATACATCAAATGCATGCTATGTTTTAGTTAAAGTACGCTGAATATTTCAATATTTTAGAAAATCTTTGCAAATATAAAAAAATAGGGTTGCTAATAATGACGATCTATGAGAATAATGACGCTGTCGCAAAATATAATGACGGATTGTTGCCGACAGTGACGAATATATTTTGAAGTTAAATTATTGATAGGAATAAAAATAAAATGCAAGTTTAAAAAAACATTTTTACCTTTAATATTGATTGCAAACATCAACTGTATAAAAATCAACAAATTTACTTTTTTTATGGTTGACAATACAATATTATGACCCTTTTAAACCAAGCACACCTGAGTAAAATTTAACAAGAAATAAATGTCCATCACGTTATTAAAACAAAAGGGTAATATGACATTTATTTACTCTTATTTTAAATTTTATTCAGAAGTGGTACAAGAGTGATTAAACTAAATAAACAATAACAAAATATACTTAATAAACTTCTCGATTGGTGATTTAACCCGATTTAGTGTTAAATTAAAACCTTGATCCCAATACTGATTGAATCTTAATTACTAGGTACCTAGATAGTATTTCTTAACTACTTATTAAAAAATGGAAAAAGATATTGTGATAACATTTATTTAAACTAATAGGTAGTAATTTTTTAACATTAATCAAAAATGAAAATTTGAGATATTAAAAATAGGAAAAAAATAGAGGAGATAAAATATAAAATAAAATAAAATAAAATAACGTTTATTATCTTTGAAATTTTCAGAAAATTATTTAGATTCGTCAGAAGTTGGTGTGACTCTACCGAGGGTTCCAAAATGCAACGAGACTGAGAAGAGCCCTCAAGAAACTCAGCTCGGCTTTTTTCAAAATATTTCATCTTAAATCTAATACAGAGTTATTTAGAAAGGAGCAATTCGTTACGTTGTTACAACCAGGCCGCCTTGTCATCTAAGAAATCATTAATACTATAATAAGCTTTATGGCACAATTTACTTTTTATTAGTTTTTTAAATTTATTGACAGATAAATTTGCTATTTCGGTTGGCAATGTATTGTACATTCGAATAAATTTCCCCGCAAAAGAATTACTCACTTTATGAAGCCTAAATTTAGGAACAGCCAGTTTATCCTTATTTCTTAAGTTTAGATTATGATTATCACTATTTTTCACAAATTTACTTTTGTTCTTGTGGGTATACAATAAAATTTCATAAATATACTGTGAATACACTGTAAGGATGTTAATATGCTTAAACTTATCTCTTAATGACTCCCGAGACCCCATTCCATAGATAGTCCGGATAGCCCTCTTCTGCAACACAAAGATGCATTCAATATCGGCAGCGTTACCCCACAGTAGTATGCCATAAGTCATGATACTGTGGAAGTAGCTGAAGTAGACAAGACGCGCCGTTTTAATGTCTGTAAGTTGTCGGATCTTTTTGACAGCATAGGCTGCTGAACTAAGCCTGGCCGAAATTTTCCCGATATGAGGCCCCCATTGCAATTTGGAGTCTAACGTTATGCCCAAAAAGACAGTGTCATCGACCAATTCTATTATATCATCCCTAACCTTAACACTGGTTTTAACAAGTCTTACATTAGGTAAGGTGAATCTTACACATTTAGTTTTATTTTCATTTAATAATAAATTATTATTATTATTATTATCCTAGAGAGGGCAATGTTTACATCGTCAAGTTCGCGCTGTCCACGTTTAACTTTAAATATTAAAGAAGTGTCATCAGCAAACAAAACTACCTCGTGGTCGTCTCTTATGAGGTGAGGGAGATCATTAATATATACTAGAAAAAGAAAAGGTCCCAAAATTGAACCCTGCGGTACCCCATTGCTACAGGAGAACCAGGTGACTGTTTACCATTGATCACTACTTTCTGGACCCTATCACTTAAGGAAGAATTGACGAAATTCAAGGCCGTCCCCCGGATTCCGTAATGATCAAGTTTCTTAATTAAAGTCTGGTGCTGAACGCAATCGAAGGCCTTAGATAAGTCACAGAATACACCATAAGCATCATATGACTCATCCCAGGCCCCGTATATACACTCTAATAATTTAATTCCGGCATCAGTGGTGGACCGACCACGAGTGAAACCGAATTGTTTTGTATGTAATAGTTTATTAACGTTAAAGTGATTTTGCATTTGATTAAGCATAATTTTTTCAAAAATTTTACTAAATGTAGGTAGTACAGAAATGGGACGGAAATTGGACGGATCTGAAGTACTACCCGATTTAAACAGGGGAATTAATTTACTAGATTTCATTAAATCAGGGAACACACCACTATCAACACAATTATTAAATATTATTACTAGTTCAGGAGCAACCATTTCAATAAAAGAATTTACTAAATACACAGAGATGCCCCAGAGGTCAGCTGTTTTCTTGATATTTAAAGATTTAAAAGTTTTTAAGATGGTGTTTATGTTAACTTTACTGAAGTTAAATATAACGTTACAACAAGGAACGTTTGCTTTTAACAAAGATTCTGCAATGGGGGTTGAAGAGCCTAGGGTTTTTGTCAAATCTACAGGAATTCGGGAGAAAAAAATTTCAAATTCGTTAGCGACCTCGAAGTCTGATGTAGTTATTTTACCATTTATATTAAGTTTAAAATGATTATCACTGCAGAATGCACTACCAACCCGGTGATTACTGAAATTGAATATGAGCTCATAAGACTTACGCATATGTTCTGTAATACAAAAAATATCAATATTGTCTGAATTCATTAACAGTTCCAACTCTAACTCTTTGCCATGTGTTAAACAACCAATATTTTGATGCCCTATGTTGATATAATTTACATTTTTTGATTTGGTTTGATTTGGAGGGCATTTTTTAACATAATTAATATTTGTAACTAAATTTAATTCAATTAATTGACTATGTCTGCTAAAGGGTAATATTGCCTCTGTTGTCGTAGAACTTAATTTAAATTACTTGGAACAGATTCCAAAGTCTTAACACTAAATCTACATTGCTCAATAAAAGCAGTTTTGTCAGCCAAGTTCTTGGCTGAAGTGTAAAAATAATTGAATAGCAAACTTGCTATTTGTCTCTTATAATGCTTTGGTAGAAAATACCTACCTTTGTTTACATAAACAATATGTTTGTTATTGTTAAAGTTACTGTCAGAAGTTGACAAATTGTATTTATATACTGTTCTCTTAAAAACAGAATTAAAGTCAATTACATGGAATTTATTATTATATTGGCTAGTTAAATTGAGTTGTAAATTTATCTTATATCTAAATAAATCCTAGAGAAAAAGTTTTAGTATGTTTCTTTTGAGGTTGAAGGTTTACATTATATGTTCTCTTGAATATTTTCGTTTCTGAGTGTTATATCGGATAAAATTCTAATTTTTGGTTGCTGTGGCGGATTTATTACATAATATGCCAAATGGTTTCCGTGTATGCATTTTTCTAAAGAAGAACATTCAGTACAACTCATCTTTCGCAAAGTTATTCGATTTTTGTTTGATTTATCCCACAAAACTTGATGTACAAAAAGGGTACCCTTAAAAGGTTTTACATTTTTAGGAATTGAGTTGGATTTGGCTACTATATATTTTTCTTCTATTTTCTCTACGATAATATTGAGCTGTTCATTTTCGATTCGGTTTTTAACTAGATCATAGAATTGATTGAATGTTCCTACGTCCCTGCCAAAAAGAACCGTCTTATCTGCTGTTCTTTTTAACGTAGCGCCAACACCGTCTGGAGCACCTTTCCCGTGACCTGCTTCTGAATAATTCCAAGTAATTTTATTCAACTCCGGAAAGTCTGTATATAATTGGGTGATTATAAAAAACATGGTCTTGTTTCTATACTGAGACGATGGGGAAGTCCGAAACAAAGTGGATTGTATTAATTAAAGGATTTCGTTAGATAACTAGCTTTAACAACGGGAGTATTTTATTGTACACATGGATGTTGGGGTTACTAAACCAGTATCAAAGTTGTGCGTATATACAACTGCAGTATGTAAGCAGACTTGTTGTCTACTCCCCCGAAGTGGAAAGATTGCACTTCTTCTGCATATTTTAAGGAGTAATTTTCTGAAAAATCGACATGTACCAAAGCTTCTTCAATGGTTAGGTTATTTCTTAGATCTTTGATAGCATTATACTGATACTGACCGACCATTTTGTAAGTGTGCTCGACAAATGGTACTGTGATTGCTTCTATTTTTGCAATAGCTTCTTTAGGGCTGATAGTTATGTTCTTTTTCAACGTTAATGTTTGTTTTTTCTGAGTACCACTTTTTATTATGTTTTTAGTTGCTTTGACCCATTGAAAATATGCGAAAGTTCTACGAGTATCTTCATTCTCAAGATTATATTTCAGACATTTTGATCTGCAGGCATCACAATTTCTTTGTAAGCAGTAAATGTTTCTTGAATCACAACATAATTTGGAGATGACCTGTTCCCTATTTTTCTCTTTTATTATGGATTGCTTATTCGTTGCAGATATTAATAGTTCCATATTAACATGAATACTGCACTGACATGTTTCTCTGTTGATGCTTTTTGGGAAAACAACTCAAAATAGTCGGTGTTTACAAAAGAAAGAATAATGTACTCTTGAATTTGTCTGTGAACAAAATTTGCTATGCAAGTCTTTTAAAGGTAGGCATAAATATCTTTTTTGCATGCGGACTTTATTGCGGGTAATAAATTGATTTATTAACAACGCTTATAACGCTATGTGCATCTTCTGTGTAAAAGATTTGTATCCGTTCGATTAAAGATATTTTTTCAGTTTTCTCGTTTGTGTTAATTTGTAATACATTCTGTTCAATATCTGGCCCATATCGTATGTTTTTCCGTTGCATTTCTTCTAGTTTTGTCTTCAGTCTCTCAATTTGTTTACGTTGTCTTTTGTCTCTTTTTTATAACCCGCTATGATACGCAATCATCTTTTCCTTTTTTTTTTCAATCCAACATAGCGAACTTTTCTAACTTTTGCTTTAACTTTTGAACTATCACACAAAGGGTCAACTTCTTTGGTATAGGGCACTTCAATATTAACTGTTTCTAATAGAGGATCAATTCTCTCTCCAATAGACTCTTCTTTCTTCTTTTGGCGATATCTAGAAATGCGGAAAACGTGAAATGTGCTTTATAATATCAACATAAAAACATTAAGTAGTTTATTCATATTATATTACAGATTTGATTCTAGTATACTTTTACAAAAACTAAATTGTTTCATTATTAGCAACAGACGTCATTGTCGACTCGTGTAATGTTGCTAATAATGATGTTACCAACTATGACAAATTCTGAAAAGTTCGCACGCAGCAAGCGAAATCGGTAACTATAAGAAAAAACAAACAGTGCACGTCATTTGTTTCCAGAATACTTCATCATCGTTAATAAATAAGAGTTTACCATGCATACATAATGAAGATAAAGCTTTATGTATCAATGACGTTTGGAATGACATATTTTTTTCATTGCTTGATTTTATTTTTAATTAACTTGCGACTTAATTTTTAAATATATTTTGTAGGAAATACCATGCGTATTTGGTAATAAGCAATAAATACATAGACGGGTCTACATTACTATAAAAATATTTATTTTATGCCATAAAATATCTAAAATCTAGCAAAGGCGACATATGTTTTGTGCTAATAATTTATTATTAAATGAAAATAAAACTAAATGTGTAAGATTCACCTTACCTAATGTAAGACTTGTTAAAACCAGTGTTAAGGTTAGGGATGATATAATAGAATTGGTCGATGACACTGTCTTTCTGGGCATAACGTTAGACTCCAAATTGCAATGGGGGCTTCATATCGGGAAAATTTCGGCCCGGCTTAGTTCAGCAGCCTATGCTGTCAAAAAGATCCGACAACTTACAGACATTAAAACGGCGCGTCTTGTCTACTTCAGCTACTTCCACAGTATCATGACATATGGCATACTACTGTGGGGTAATGCTGCCGATATTGAATGCATCTTTGTGTTGGAGAAGAGGGCTGTCCGGACTATCTATGGAATGGGGTCTCGGGAGTCATTAAGAGATAAGTTTAAGCATATTAACATCCTTACAGTGTATTCACAGTGTATTTATGAAATTTTATTGTATACCCACAAGAACAAAAGTAAATTTGTGAAAAATAGTGATAATCATAATCTAAACTTAAGAAATAAGGATAAACTGGCTGTTCCTAAATTTAGGCTTCATAAAGTGAGTAATTCTTTTGCGGGGAACTTTATTCGAATGTACAATACATTGACAACCGAAATAGCAAATTTATCTGTTAATAAATTTAAAAAACTAATAAAACGTAAATTGTGCCATAAAGCTTATTATAGTATTAATGATTTCTTAGATGACAAGGCTGCCTGGTCGTAACACGAATTGCTCCTTTCTAAATAACTCTGTATTAGATTTAAGATGAAATATTTTGGAAAAAAGCCGAACTGAGTTTCTTGAGGGCTCTTCTCAGTCTCGTTGCATTTTGGAACCCTCGGTAGAGTCACACCAACTTTTGACGAATCTAAATAATTTTCGAAAAATTTCAAAGATAATAAACGTTATTTTATTTTATTTATGAAATATTGTAGTTTTCGGAGGATTTTTTCTAATAGTTTGTTATTTTGCAATTTAATCGCAGAAAGGTTTTGATTGCTTCTGGTAAATTTATTTAGGTTGTAGATTAACAAGTAAAAGTTCTGAATTTGTTTAATTAATAGGAGTCGTAAGGCGAGACATTAATTTTGGACCTCTTGAAGATCCACCCTGGCTGGTCTGGTCGGGACTGGTATAATTCTATACACGTGTCTGATGATGATTCAATGGGAGGATGTGGCTCAAGGCGATGAATATTCATGCAACATGAATGGAGTTCGGCAACAAGGTGAAAAATGAGAAACAAAAATTAAAGAAAACTCATAGGAACCATGGAGGTTTTGTGGGAGTTTATTGGTACAAATCAGCTTAAAAGTAAACCTTTGGTAACCTTACCCAATTCAAAAACTGTGGGGTCTTATATTTCACTAAACACTTCGTCGGGGTTGCTTCATTTTGCAATTCTGTGCTCCGTAATCTCAAAACTCAACTACGAGTATATGGTATCTTACGACCTAGAGTTTTTGCACTCGATCACTGATTATTAGTGATTCCGCAATATTGTGCAGCAAGAATTGTCAGTTAAGTAATTACTTAACGTAGCTGCAGTCGGCAACATAATATGCTAATGAGTAATGACTACTAATGACTGTTGAAATAGAATTTTTTTAGAGGAACAGATTCAATTTTAGGTGACTGAATAACTTTATTGTTTGCCATCAGATTTCGATGAAGTTAAAATTTAATTAAAATTAAAACTGCATACGTTATACTCGTGTTACGTTTATTAGTTTTGTAGATTACCATGTTACTAAAATACTCCCTGATATAATTTTCTTTCTCCACCAATGTCTACCCTTATGGTTTTTAATCATATTCTTCCTACTTGTCCATCCAAAGGTTGTCGGTAAGAAATCACTTTTTAGTAATAAGCCCGACATTTGTACATATTTAAACTCAGATATTTTATAATGTATGGTGTATTGGTGTACAATAAAGTTTTATTATATTCTATTCTATTATTATATTATACACATAATTATTATAAGCATTACCTAGTAAAAAAACTATTTTTGTATCTTAATTATACTTCTTATCGCTACACTAATGTTCCGGTAGATTTATGACACATGTCTGTATAGGTAGTTCCTTTACTTTATAATACTTAAGAGGAAAGATGTTACCCGGCGCCAACGAGTTGACGTTGCGAAATTATTGCTTGCGTAAACCTATCAGAACCAGTTATTTGCAGGTGTATCGACAACGTTGGTCTGGTTATGCAAATACCGACCGTTCTGATAACAGTTTCATTAACCCGCATACAATGATACCATTCGCTATAATGCTAATTTTATGAAACTCCTTAATTCACTAAATAAATCAAGTGATAACGGTATAACACTGAGAAAGTTATTGTTGTGGCACCTAGTTTTATTTGTAGTCGACTTTTAACTTCTATTTATCAAATTTTCCATCACATGCTGGAGTACAAAACTTTTAACAGGAATAAATGCAACCGGTTTGTAATATTTACTACTTACTCTATTTTCAATAGACTTCCAAAATCGGAGGAGGTTCTCAATTCGACTGTATATTATTTTAACCGATGCTGACAAATATTTAATCCCATTTCAGTGTCAATTCTTGACGTGTATTTTTAACGGCCCATACCGTGGTGTTGAAGAGGTACTTACATAGCTTAATAACATCCCACAACAGATAGGCTAACCAATTCTAGATTTTTTAAATTTCGAACCAGCAGTTTTTAACATACTGTGGTTAATGAAAAAAAAAACCAAGTTTATAAAACACGCAGGGGGTCGCCAATATGCAAAATGACTACACATTTTTCCAGTTTGTGAATAAATATTCATGTTTTGATAAATAAATGTTTAAATCAGAGGTCAAATGTGACTGTGACATTAAAAATAGGGAGTGTCACAAGAAATACTTAATTAGCAGTCCCAAGATAGCTAGTTTGTCAACACTCAGCCAGCGAAAATAAAATATACCTAGTTATCCCAGCGAACTTTGTATCGCGTCAAATAAAAAAAAATAAAAAAAAAAGAATACTTTATTATTTCATGCAAATGTATGTATTATTAATTATAATTGAAAAACGCGGCGGACGGACAGACAGACAAATTGTCGTATTAAATATATAGATAATATTGACAGAAAAATAAAACAAAAAAATAATCTATACAGTAGCGGCCTATACTAGTATTTACTGATTACTATGAGAGCCTATGTGAAAATAGCTACATTATTTTGAAGGTAACACATTAGTTTAGCAATACAATAGCTGACTCATCACGTCCTCTATCCATCACAACACGTGTCCCTTATCATATACAAAATGATCACTTGTCGAAGTAAATAGGTTCGATCACGCACACAGGCCAGTGTTGCCAGTGTTGTGTACCCTACTTAACGATTTCACGGAAATTAATGAAATAAAATTCCATATGTATACGACATAGAAAAATAATAATGTTGCACTATGTATGCAGTGTTGAAATATTATGATAGAAATGAACTATTATTGAGTAATTGCATTTTTGATGACATTTTACTATGCGGGTGATATTTCAACACCCATAAGGCTGTCGTTCTAGTTTCTTGCGTGTCATTCAACTGTTAAGCAGAAATGTTAAAGTCATTATGTCCCAAAAGTGAGTGACAACTAACTACCGTAATTATTACAAACATTCGTAAGTTAAAAAATGATAAAATGTGGGTAAAACGGTGTGACAAAGGATAAGGCTAAATTGAGCCGTGCGTTCGGTCGGGGATGAAAAATAAGCTCAGGGCGTAAAAATCTGATTCAAAGACCAACAATCTTTCTTATCGTTTTTCTGTCCAAAAAAATCCTAAAAAAAAACTAATTTTGGATGAACTTTTCTTAAGCAAATACTTCAGAGATACTGATGATAAGAAAACTGGTATTTAGTATTCCTTCATAAAATGAATCATGTCACCATTTTGGTAGGTATGAACGTATTCAGTTTATATTCTAATTTAATGGCGGATTACCATTAAATTAGAATATAAACTGAATACGTTCCCAAAAAAGCCCCAGTTATATTCACCTGTAAGAGATGCACCTGCTAACAGATCGAGGCTCTGTCAAATTCTTGCCAGAGACTCAAGGCCCGAAAGCGGCTACAGATTGGCCCCCTATTACGTGGCACCAACAGTGACTGACGAAATGTGGGTGTAATAAACGACTCTGTCTATTATCAACAACAATATTCTCGTAGTTGACTAATGAGGGGTCATTGATCATTGGTTTATCGATACGAATAACATTACTTAAATGGTTTTCTTATTGACCTGCAATTGACTTTCACTGGTCAACGTTGATTGATTGATCTAACATTCAACTTTGATGGGTTTATAATCGTTGAGTCGATGCAGATGATTTATTAATAGGACTGCAGCTTCTACCGCGTGGTTTAGGGTTCGACTCCCGTTTCCTAACCATTAAAGACGCGATCCAATTGTTTAAAAAAAAATCGGTTGTCTGTAAAGTCGGTTTACTGACGATAGTTGAACGTGACAACGTCATAACTGCCGAACGCGGAGGCCGATTGTGCCTCTTTGTCGCTCGTTCCGCGCTCTCGCTTGCACTTCAAGCCTTAAATGGAACGCCTCAGAGCGAGGTAACGCCGTATTTTTGTGCGTGCAGCCGGCTCCATCGAATTATAAGACGTTGTCACGTCAATAAATGCCAAAACACCTAAACTCCGTACCCGAGACTCCGGCGTCGAAAGCCGATGCATTAGCGACCACGCCACCGAAGCAGTCGAAAATCTAATCGACATCGGACCAGCGTCTTTCTCTAACAAGGAGGATCTGAACCAATTAAGCCATGGACGACCTTTCCATTTGATCGATAAGCGATCTCGTCGCATTAAATACAAACGAGATCGAGGTAATCTATCATAGATACAATTGAGTGTTTATTTTTAAATTCCGCGGCCCCTCTAACGTCTGTTGCCGGGCGTCTCTGGTTCGCACGCAGAAGGCATTTCCAGTGGCACCCGGCACAATTGTATGTTGGATCTAACCATATGCCACAGGATTAGGTCTCAAACTATGTCCATAAAAATCTCATTAAAATTGTTCTGAATGGTCCAAAATGGTAAAAATATTCATTATATTTATTTCGAACAGGAGGTGCTCGTGGTCTAGTGGTACCCGACAATGTTAACACATTGCAAAGGTGCATCATCATAAGCAACATCTAGTCAGGCCGGTCTTAGGATGGGTGACAATTTCTTAAGATAATGAGACCCCTCCGTGCCTCGGAGAGCACGTTAAGCCGTTGGTCTCGGTTGTCATACGAACATCTATGGCAGTCGTTAGGGGTACTTGGAGCCCTAAATTAAAAATCCGACCGGTCTAACTACAGAACTTCGATATCGCCCATGTGTTGAGGAGGTCAGATGGTAGTCGCTTCACGGAAAATATCGAAGTTCAGCCGAATCGCAGATAGACTGGAAAGCCGACCCCAACTGAGTTGGGAGAAGGCTCGGTGAATGATGATGATTTCGAATAGGAGGTAATTAAATGATTATAAAACATTATTAGAATCGTCCAAATTCAACGAGGTCAAGACGAATTCTCTATGACAAACAGCACAGAGGGCGTTGAATTCATAACCCACGTGGCTCTAGTGAATGGGTTGAGCAGATGGGCACAAATGAGTCGCTGTATGGTTCATCTCGACCATATGTCTCAACTAAGTGGTGAGGCTTACCAGGGCATGATTTAGTGTCAAGTCCAACATTATAGTTAATAAAAGAATCTTTTTTGTGAATAAAATAACGGCGGTCTAGAAGTATCAAGTCTAACTGATGACATAAACGATTCCCTACCTCCATCATGTCATAGGAGCGTGATCTCTGACACAATTATATTATCAGGGGATCTGAAGGTGAAACTTAGGCAATGTCTAATTTCATATCGCATTGACTGCCTCAAGTTGGGACTTCAAACCCAGGTTTTGGAACCAAAATCTGTGTGATCACACATCTATGTTTATAGTGATGTTTAGATATTTTTCTATCTCTAAAATACATTAAGTATGTTTATCAGTGTCGAATTATTCCTTCAAGCATCTATTACTTTCAATCTTAGATAAAGAGCATCAACAGTTGTTTACCACTGAGAGATCGAGATCAAGCAGAACACAACAATAGGAAACCGGTCACAAGAAAGTACAGAATGCCAATCAACCACATTTCTAACGGTGTCCGTTCAATTTTTGTACGCCGAATTAGTATCGTACGCTGACACTGGCCCACATTCATCGCTACTGCCCTAATTCCAGTCCTGAGTATGGTAATGAGAATAGGTGGTAGGTAGCTGGTCGCGTGCCGGACGACACTTCCGCTCCTTAATGAACCTTTTGAGGATACACTTGGGCCGGCCGCTAGTTAAGATAATGAGAGTTTTATTCGACGTCGCATTGTTGAGTCGGAGCTTTGTCTTTCATTAACAACACAACAAAGAATTTTATCGCGTCATGAATAAAACAGAGAGGAATAAAAAAGTTTGTTTAATTGGAACTTTAATAAGAAAAATGAACAGTAACTTCATTTAACTCTATAGATAAAGACCCACTATGCAGAAAATCTGTAATAGTATTCTATTTACGGATCTAAGACTAGGCACATAATCAACCATTCATTTCATTCATAAAGATGCTTCATGTTCTGAACACGACTATCACCTACTATTTAGCATAATTTTGGGGTATACATAGCCCGTGTATACCCCAGATTGTTGAGGCCTCCATTAAAACATTTCCCTCAAACTCTGAAAAAAGTGAAATTGAGGTAATTCTCTTCTCTTCTAGAGTCTAGTTTAACAATACCTTCGAGATTTAATGCACAAATTCAACGTCTGACCCTGGTTACGTGAGCCACTACTTCGTACTTCGTACTTCGTTACTTATCTACTTTTGGTAGAATTATTTCATTGATTGTGTTTTACGTATAAAGTGATAACCAAATTGTGTTAGAAATCGTTGCTGTGTTACCATGGCAATGTATTTGTTTAATTCAGTTTAGCTATGTTTTTATTGAGTTATTTCTGGTGCTAATAATCCTCAAATATTGGTACTGGTAAAACCCAAAGTCTACGAACCACTAGTCTTCAGCTTATAATTATCAAGTATGCTCTCATTATGACTTCAGGATCACAGGTAGTTATTTAACCCTGTACAATAAATAAATCGGAGGCAATTATCGTACTTCTAACCAAATTGTTTATTACATTATTATGCTAGTTTGATGAACGCACATCATTCGTATCTCAAGGTTGAGGAATTTCGCTTCAACGATTGTAAACAAGATAATTCAAGTAATGTAATTAGAGGGCGAACAATAGCAAGAAATGGTTAATTGATGATGTGAGCTCCTTGGTTCGTGTTGGCAACCCTGAAGTGGTGAGGGTTATTTCAAGAATGGTACTGGATCACTGCATCGGAATGCGAGAAATGTTGTGCCGAAAGCTTTATATATGTATACGTCACTTAGTTCGAACTACAGAGTACAGCAAATGGCCATCTACTCGTGTTCGACCAAGGGAACGGAACTATTTGAATTTCGAATGTTATATTTTTTAAACGTTGCAACCTTCTTAGTAATAAAAAAAAAACAATTGGCGGGAAATCATTTGTCAATTGTTTTTTATCACACATCAAAGTTCTACGTATGCAACGAAAATGGAATTAAGTCGAAAAGATTTTAGAGCGATGATTTTTTATGATTTTAAAAGTTCTCTCTCTCCGCAAGACTGTGCCGCTCGTCTTCAAAATGCTTTAGGGAGAGAAGTACGTTGTTTGAGCACCGTAAGGCGATGGTTTGCTGAATTTGAGAGAGGTCGAGTTTCTTCACATGAAGAATTTCGTGAAGGGCGGCCTTCAACTGCCGTCAACGAAAATAATGTGGCAACTGTTAAGCGGTTAATTGAAGAAAACCCGCGGATTACCTATGAGACAATTCGAGGACTATTGGGGATTGGTATGAGTCAAATCCAGAAAATTTTACACGAAGAATCGAAAGTTCGGAAGCTTTGTTGTCGTTGGATCCCTCATGAACTGACAGCGGAGCAGAAGCGTGCTCGCGTGGAATGGTGCTCACAGATGCTACTGAAGTACGACCACGGACATTCTAACGCTGTTTATGACATTGTCACAGGAGACGAAACGTGGATTTATTGTTTTGAACCCGAAAAAAAAACAGCAATCTTGTGAATGGGTGTTTGAAAATGAGAACAAGCCAACAAAAGTGAGGCAGGCGAGAAACGTTGGTAAAAAAATTATCGCGTTTTTTTTTCTCAGCTACGGGTCCCATCTGTACGATTCCACTTGAAGATCAAAAGAGTGTTAATGCCGAGTGGTATTCTACCATTTGTTTATCCAGGGTGTTAGAAAAAGTTCGCGAAAGACGACCCAAAAGCCGCGTTCTCCTACATCATGACAACGCTTCTTCACACACGGCCAACAAAACAAAGTCATTTTTAGCTTCCGAAAAAGTACAACTCGTCACCCATCCTGCGCATAGCCCCGACCTAGCACCCTGTGATTTCTGTATTTTCCCCAAAATCAAATGATGATGAGAGGTTTCACTTTTACCAACTCCGAAGAGGCAGTGATAGCGTTCAATCAGCACGTAGAAAACATGCCTTCCGATCTGTGGTCCTCCTGTTTTAAAAAATGGTTCGATCGCATGAAAAAATATTTAAAATGTAAAGGAGAGTATTTTGAAAAGCAATAAACATAATATGTTGGTTTTAACATGTTGTTTTTTTAAGTTACGCAAAACTTATAGTTCGACCTACGTACAGCCAAAGAGAACCAGCCTACCAATGGTAGGTGCCTATAAATTACAAACAGGTTGTACGTAGGGGTTGCGCTTAAAATGGGGTGATTTGCTGATATGGAAACGGAAAATATAAATTCATCGTAGGATACTATATTTTACCTGATTATTATTATTATTATTTACTATTTGCCATACACACATCTATGGCAGTCGTTACGGATAGTTGGAACCCTAAAAATCCGACTGGTCTAAATACAGAAGTTCACTATCGCTAATGGGTTGTGTGGAGGTCAGATGGCAGTCGCTTCACGGAAACTGTTGAAGTTCATGTGAATCGCAGTTAGAGAGGAAAGTCGACCACAACTGTGTTGAGAAAAAGCAGTGTATGATGATGAATTACCTCATTTCTAACAGGATTGATAACACACGACACATTACATCCGTAACGAAAGTAAACAAAAATAAACTATACATTAAAATTACAAGTATAATAATAGACTAAGAAACTTACAAAGATATTTAGTGCTGGTCCTTATGGTCAACAACTATAGATTCTTGTCTAGATTACAGTGAGATAGCTACCTGCGGTAACAATGACCAAAGTCAAGAAAGTCGTGTACGAAAACAATCGTAACTCTAATCTTACCGCATCGCATGTGGCATGGTGCACTGTCCGCACTGTGATACATATCTACGACTAATGCGTTCACGGTGTGTTACCATAGCCCTTGTCGAAGTAAGGCTGAGTCACAGACAGACGTCACGGTTGGATAACACCACGCCATGCACCTACCACCATAAGCTGATTACTTAGTAAAACAGGGTAGGTAACTTATAAAAACCTTGTCGACCCTTCCCATGTTCATTTCATCTATATTTCATCTATTGCCAATACAAGTTATTTGTTCAGCTTCAGTGACATTGTAGCCACTCAATAAAACAATTCTTAACTTTGAACAACTGACCTTAATGATTTTTGCTATTATGCAACTAGCACAGTAATCTAGTTCACAGTAAGTATAGACTAGTCAGTTGAAAACCATTTGCTGAGTCAAACCCTGGCCTAAAACTTTCGGTTGACCACATCACAGTGTGATAAGCTTTGAGGTATCTGTGGTCGATGAAATAACCGCGTTTTATTACACTACCTTAATTTATTACTTCTCTGCTGGTGAGTAATTAACTACGTTACTATTAAATACAAAAAATACATATTTAAGCACAAAAGTAAATGTGATAGAATATGTTAGGACACTGAGAACAACGTTATCTAGTCTCAAACACCGTAAAGTTTGTGCAGTAAGATAACCTCCAAACTCTATTACATGTTACGTATCATACAAAAAATATTTGTTCTGATTAGGGGGATTTAATTTGAGACACTTGCATCCCAGGCTACTCAATAAGCCACTGTGGCAGTTTCATAAACAAGCGTCCCTGGTCAACAATCAAATATCTAAAAAAAACTGCAAACTATCTCACTAATTACACGTAAGTAACAAATGAGTGAAACTACTTTTAGTCATACCAAATTGTTTATAATAAAACGATTAGCGTGGCCATTATGCGCGAGAGTGCCCATTAGTGTAGATATTAGATACGGGCAAACAAATACGTGTGCGCGCGTATCTCACACAGCGGAGACACTTTATGAGGTAACCGAACCGTGTGTTTATATACATAAAAATAAATAAACGATAGAGAACGAGAGGTTTTGAACTGGTTATGTAACCAGCGCAAAAATATTACATGTTTCCAACGCTCCTGCGTTGAGCTATCCTTAAAACAAATGGTATAGAATTAAAAGGTTACATGAATATCAATTCATCGAGCCGTAAGCCGAAAAGCGAAGCTAACGTGTACTCGGAATTTACACAGTGAAAAAATGAACATTGATTCGCTTGAGAAAATGAGATAAATTTGATATGGAAAGACCGTTCAAAACTATTACTGTACTATAGCTATGAAGACGCTCGTATATCAGTACAAGCTATTGTTATAGTTTTGCAACAACCTACCGGGTGGCCCCAATCCAGTTTTATGAGGTACGCCCATCGATTGCAAGGTACCTCATGCGCAGATCTAATATAAATTTATGTTCGACTGCGATGTGCGGATTTATAGTGGTTGTAAACAATGCTGGATTTTCTAGTTTAGCGTAATATTAGCTCTCAATAACATGTATAGGTTTTAACACTTTATTGAATTACATGTTTCATATTATGATACCTCGATTCCCGCATCAAAGAAGTAACACGCTGTGATTCCACTTTCTCCTTGAATGGCGGTGATTCTGATAAGTGCTCGTAACACTAGACAAAGTTATGTGTATGTTAAAAAGGGGTTTCCCACTTTAAATTCACTCTAGTACATCATGTATATTATGTATTCATTTAAAATAAAATAAAATAAAATAAAATAAAATAACGTTTATTATCTTTGAAATTTTCAGAAAATTATTTAGATTCGTCAGAAGTTGGTGTGACTCTACCGAGGGTTCCAAAATGCAACGAGACTGAGAAGAGCCCTCAAGAAACTCAGCTCGGCTTTTTTCAAAATATTTCATCTTAAATCTAATACAGAGTTATTTAGAAAGGAGCAATTCGTTACGTTGTTACAACCAGGCCGCCTTGTCATCTAAGAAATCATTAATACTATAATAAGCTTTATGGCACAATTTACTTTTTATTAGTTTTTTAAATTTATTGACAGATAAATTTGCTATTTCGGTTGGCAATGTATTGTACATTCGAATAAAGTTCCCCGCAAAAGAATTACTCACTTTATGAAGCCTAAATTTAGGAACAGCCAGTTTATCCTTATTTCTTAAGTTTAGATTATGATTATCACTATTTTTCACAAATTTACTTTTGTTCTTGTGGGTATACAATAAAATTTCATAAATATACTGTGAATACACTGTAAGGATGTTAATATGCTTAAACTTATCTCTTAATGACTCCCGAGACCCCATTCCATAGATAGTCCGGATAGCCCTCTTCTGCAACACAAAGATGCATTCAATATCGGCAGCGTTACCCCACAGTAGTATGCCATATGTCATGATACTGTGGAAGTAGCTGAAGTAGACAAGACGCGCCGTTTTAATGTCTGTAAGTTGTCGGATCTTTTTGACAGCATAGGCTGCTGAACTAAGCCTGGCCGAAATTTTCCCGATATGAGGCCCCCATTGCAATTTGGAGTCTAACGTTATGCCCAGAAAGACAGTGTCATCGACCAATTCTATTATATCATCCCTAACCTTAACACTGGTTTTAACAAGTCTTACATTAGGTAAGGTGAATCTTACACATTTAGTTTTATTTTCATTTAATAATAAATTATTAGCACAAAACCAGTGGACTATCCTAGAGAGGGTAATGTTTACATCGTCAAGTTCGCGCTGTCCACGTTTAACTTTAAATATTAAAGAAGTGTCATCAGCAAACAAAACTACCTCGTGGTCGTCTCTTATGAGGTGAGGGAGATCATTAATATATACTAGAAAAAGAAAAGGTCCCAAAATTGAACCCTGCGGTACCCCCATTGCTACAGGAGAACCAGGTGACTGTTTACCATTGATCACTACTTTCTGGACCCTATCACTTAAGTAAGAATTGACGAAATTCAAGGCCGTCCCCCGGATTCCGTAATGATCAAGTTTCTTAATTAAAGTCTGGTGCTGAACGCAATCGAAGGCCTTAGATAAGTCGCAGAATACACCATAAGCATCATATGACTCATCCCAGGCCCTGTATATACACTCTAATAATTTAATTCCGGCATCAGTGGTGGACCGACCACGAGTGAAACCGAATTGTTTTGTATGTAATAGTTTATTAACGTTAAAGTGATTTTGCATTTGATTAAGCATAATTTTTTCAAAAATTTTACTAAATGTAGGTAGTACAGAAATGGGACGGAAATTGGACGGATCTGAAGTACTACCCGATTTAAACAGGGGAATTAATTTACTAGATTTCATTAAATCAGGGAACACACCACTATCAACACAATTATTAAATATTAATACTAGTTCAGGAGCAACCATTTCAATAAAAGAATTTACGTATTTATTTAAATGTGCGATAACACGACCGCGTGTAATCAGAACAAAGTCGGCAGATGTCCAGTATCAGGTTCCGACAGATGGTCAGCGCAGAACCGCGAATGATAGATATGGCCACACAATATGCTCTTAACAAACCTCATTTTGTAATTGACGTAATGAATATGAATTCGTTAGCTTCTTTAGTAACTTATAAGAAAAGCAAATAACATTTCATTATTGCATCTGATAGAGAAGGTTCCAACGCAT
The DNA here is from genome assembly GCA_963556515.1 of Nudaria mundana. NCBI lineage: Eukaryota > Metazoa > Arthropoda > Insecta > Lepidoptera > Erebidae > Nudaria > Nudaria mundana. Next base: position 24,757,030 of record OY748289.1, on the reverse strand, counting down.
TCAAAATCTACTTTGCTTATTAAGATAAATTATTCACAAGCGAATAAAGTTTCGTTAGTTAACCGATAACAATTGCTATCACAATCATAACATAGTTTAAAACACAGTCGTCCATTCTGTCATTGTTGATGTCTGTATAGATCTTTTGAACTACGCAACGGATTTTGATGCGGTTTTCACCAATGGATTCTATGGTTCTCGAGGATGGCGAAGCCGCGGGCGTCCGCTAGTAAATTATAATATAGTGTTGAGGCACAGATTACTAAATAGTTACTACGTAACAGATACTTCACTCAGTAGAAAATTTCCAATACCTACTGCTATAATAGCCTACTCCGTCGCGTCAGCAACCACTGCATGCTAAAATGTGCCTAAATGCTCAAGCTTACAGTTGTGATTGCTTCGCACCGCGCGTTCCCACAGCAATCGCAGGGCTGCCTCTTGTGGCGCGACTTGTGTTGCGCGACTGTCCGTCAAATATTTTCACAATTTTATTCTAATCAAAATAGCTTTTTAAACGTTGTTAAAATAAAGTATAACGTTTCTATGTAACAAAAATATGTAAATCTGAAGGCAAGCTAATGCTTAGTATTAAAACCTGTTAAAAATGATTTTTAAACGACAAAAAATAGTAATAGTTAAATAGTTTATCACTTACCTTTCATCATTGACAGGTAATTGGAAAAATGTGAAGTGTTTATCCCTTCTTTTACTTGATTTGCACCCATCTACAGCACATAAGGAACCGGACGGCATCGTAGGTACGCGTACGAACGAATGGAACTATTAAAATTGAACAACGTGCGTGCGCTTCGCTTGCGAAAACCGCACTGAAATTTGGTCCTCAAACGGCCCGCCGGGCGGTAGGTAATTATAGCGCGTAAGTACATGGAGTGACGGAGGCCTGGTTGAGGTTAGTCGAGACCATAATGATTGTGTCATCATCATGGCTCGTTTTATTTAGTCTATCGGTCAGATGTGGTCGATTGACGAGACCGTGAATAGAAACATGCTACAGTAGTCATCTGTTAAGGCTGGTTTACATTTAGTTAAGTGTTAAGTGCGAGTGCAACTAATTTCACTAATCACTTAACAAATAAAATAATGCAAATAGAAAATATAGGTATGAACTCGCACTTAACAAAATGTAAACCTGTAATTTAGTTTCTTTACGGCAACGATGCTTCCGAATTACTCCAGAGATTTCATTTCAAAAGGTATTACTAACTAAACCATCGTTATCAAGTCATTGTAACAATATCCACAGGATGGTGGATGAAATATACCTATCCTATTCTGTAAATAACATTCCAATTGGTGCAGTAAGAAGAGTTCTCCTACGACGAAAATGAGTGGCACCACATGGGACGTGATCTACATACACGCCCAAGGATGATGTCACACAAATATGTGAGCGCTCGTGTTTAGGTTGATTGCATAGTTCCAGTTACGTAAACCCACATAATTGAATGTCAATCATTTTGAACGACTCGCTCAATGATCACAGCTTATGATTGCACGAGTAATTTCATAAAAGGATGAGAATAATTGTAGAAGCTCAGGTAGAACAAGCTATTCTTCTTCTTTTCCTGTCGTTGGTCCAGGATTGGCCCAGTACTCTGCGACGTGAATCTGCATGGATTTGGCCTGGCCTCGTATAGGTCCTCTAAGGTAAACAACTTTGGGCAAGCCGGACACGACATCATGTGGCTCATGGTTTGCTTGTCTCCAAGCCACATTCACACCGACTCTCACTAGAGTTAATGTATCCCAAGTATAACTGGACAGATTATCTTTCGATCCGCTAACCTGGGTACGCAACCTATTCTGCACCTTCCAGGTTGGCCAGGGAAGATTCAGGACAACTTATAATACCAGATTTCAGAACAAAACATCCTCGATCTTTAAATTAAATCCAGTACCTTTAATAACCAAAATAATATTAAAACAACAATCTGCGCAACATCATAATGAATGACACATTTTAGTGATCCATCAACAAGTAAGACTTCAAACATACTATAGCTGGGGAAACAAACAAGTAAATATTCAAGTTTCTTTGTGCACGGCGGCGTGCTCGTGCTCGTGCACGACCACAATTACTGTGGAACATCAACAAACAAGTTTATACTTAGCACAACACAATAGTGCATACACACAGAGCGCACGGCGACTGCATTGCACACTGCTTATGTAGATATAGCTTTATCAAGAGTAAGTTATGGTTTCTGGTACATAAACGTTTTATTATGTCAGAGAATATGGAATAGTTCTACTATCAATTTTTTTTAATATCAGCGTTCTGAACTCCTTCTCTATGCATGTTTAAACTATAAGTGTGCGAAATTTTATACTCCGCACAATGTTCGTAAAAAGGTGTACAACGATTTTGCTTTACGTATTAATAAATTTTATAATTTTGATGAGTTTGTTTGTTTGGTTGAACGCGCAAATGCTAACGCTACGATCAATAGGAGCGGAGCTGCCACGAAAAATAATGCACAAATGACACTGCGAAATTTAACTGTCTACCAAGTAAGGGCCAGGGAATTTGGCGTGTAGAGTTTTATGTGAACGAAGTTACGGTAGTCTCATAGTATAAAGTTAATGTTAAGATCAAAATACTCGTAATCGTATCTTATATCCTATTCGGCCTATTCCCATCAAATTCAATAATATAACTCGAGCTGATTAATTTCAAATGAATATACATCGAGTAGGTAAGTGCAGTGAAGCAAGAGGCAACCAACTTTTTCCTTATTACTGCCCCAAATTATTTGGTGTACGGTGCAGTGCAGCAGTAACAGTGAAGTAAATCATTATTAACAGCCTGCTCACCACACCGTACGGTTTTATGGCTCGGCCGATATTAGAGGAACTCACTAGTGCGGTTCAATCTTAGCCGAACATTCCAATAGTTCACTAGAAATATATTTTCGGCGGGTTACGGTTTCTGCGAACACTTTATATTATTTAGAGTAGTTGTAAAAGATGCGTAAAATAGAGCCAGTGTTGAAATTTTCTATAGGTTTAAAATCAGTTCAAAGCGTGTAAGTTCGTGTAACGTGTACTATGTAATAATTCAGTAACTATGCCAGTGCCCAGTATCTATACAATAAAGTTGAATTCTCTCAGAAACAATTTGTATATCTCCCCACAAATTCGCACGATACAGATATAAGGGACGGGACTGTTACTTTGCACATGAATAGCCACATTTTCACACATGTTCTCGACGTTTTATATCCGATTGTCGGATGTTTCGCCGTGTCAGTGTCACGCGACGATATGGCGCTGTGCCAATTATTCCGCGCACCCTTTCGAATCAATGACGATACAACAAAATAAACGATTGGGACCATTTCAATATAACAACAGCAATTATTACAAAATAACAAGACGAACTCTCGGTACAAGAATTGGTATAAAAACTGAATAAGATTACTACTCACGCCAAAAAATATAAAGCGCAGGTAACTTAACTTTAGAAAAAAGCAATAAGCTAGGAATAAAACCTAAAGTCGTTAGTCGCGGTTCGAGGAATTAATTTAACGGTAAAATGTTGAGCAGATTTTAATAAAACGAGTTGTTCGAAACTCCCGAACTAGTTAAAAGTAGTTGAAAGGTAGACAATATAAATTATACAAATCGAAATAATACTTCTGTAGGAATCTAACAAGTGACCGCAATAGGACTTCGTAAGAACAAACTGATGTATCTACATAATATTGTACATAAATAGCTGTCATTTTGCCGTTAGAACAATCAAGATGTATTATTTTTAGTAATAAATACTAAAAACTCATAAAAGCAGACCTAATAATGATATGTTTAATAATGTTTATAGCGATAATGACCGCTCTGAAATCAGCGCTACGAGTGGGTACATTAATAACATGACATGATGCGTCGAAAACGAGGCGATTTGCCAACTGATCGCATCACCACGGTGATTCCCCGATACCGATATATCGAGCACACACTTTTGTGAATTCTTTTGAAATAAGTGAACATTATGATGATGCCATTGCAACTGTCTGATTTGTAACGTTATTCTAATATAGTCGGTAATTTGTGTATCTTTGTTATAGATTAACTTCTTTTCAGTAGGAAAAAGGGGTTTATATGCACACCTATTACACACAGGATGTTGTTCAACCTGAACTTTTTGTACGTGTCATATTGAAGCCTATGACAATACAAATATTAGATCCCACCCAAACCAAATTCTCCTGAATCACATAAGACTTACAGTTTTTGTTGAATTTCTTTATAACATCGGCTATCTTAATGCTGGTATTTTTTTTACCTGTAACAAAAAAAAGAGAAATTAATAAAATTTAAAACTACCAATAGCAATAGTAATACCTACTACAAAATTTGGAATATTTACATATTTATTTAAAACAAGTTGTCCCGGCGAATTTCGTACCGAAAAAAGTTTGTACGAGTATTTTAAGACCAAAATCAGCCAAATCGGTTCAGCCGTTCCCGAGTTTTAGCAAGACAAATGAACGGCGAATAATTTTTATATATATATATGTATAGATTCATAATGGAATAGCAATCTCATTAAATAAACAGACCTTTACTAAACATTATTTTAATTTTCATGTTGAAATGCTGATTTTAATCAAAATATTATGCAAAGCTTTCATTAAATATAATCAAATATAGGTCCACATAACATATAGGATGTCAGCTGATATAGTATTCAAGAAAATCATTAAATATGAATGTGATTTCTATTATAATTTATACGTACAGTCGGCCCCAAAAGTCGCTGAACACATTCAAACTTCCAAAACATCTGAACACTAAAAATGTCATAAGTCAGTGACGCAACAAGAGAACAAAATAAACTCAACAAACAAAAGGTCCATAAAACGCTGAGCACTAGTATTCCAAAAGTAGCTGAACACTAGTATTCCAAAATGGGGAACCACCACCATAGCGGCGGTGAGACCGATCATGGAGGAGTGGCTGCAGAGGCAGCACGGTGGCCTCACGTATAGTGCGACACAGATCATCACCAGGCACGGAAACTTCGGTGAGTATCTGTTTCGCATGCATCGTGGGCCTGGGCGTAGATACGCTTTCGCTGGAGACCATGCTACGAGCTATGGTCTCTAGCGGGAGCCAGTGGAATGCGGCCGTTTCCGTCTGCGAGCAGGTAATGCTCGTGAAGGAGGCGGCCGGTAGGGTGAGGGAGCATACCCTCCCCGCTGAGTTCCGAAGTGTGCGGCGTGGGCGCCGCAGACGCGACTACGCCCAGGACCATCGACCTCCATGATCGGGGCCTGAGGGCGACCTCTCGGGGCTCCTTCTTTAACTACACTTACACCTGTATACGTCGGCTACGCCACGAGGAGCACGGACGCCATGCACTGGAAAAACAATGTTAACAATGTAAACAGCCCACAGCCCAGCGCCCCCCGTGGCGCCGCCCATGAATACGTCGTTTTTAATATTAATCATCTTTCACTCTGTTCCTCTAGTACCATTCCATTTCTTCTTTTATGCCTCTCGCACTTTCATACTACCTTTCATTCTTTTCTATGGGGTTATAAGGGTGCTAACGCGCTTTATTTCTTTATTATAAAACAGTTTTAAATCTTTTACATTGCTGGCCAACTCCGCTCTTGGTCTCATACAATGAGGCCATTTCACGAATTCTGAGGTCTAGAGGGAGCAGGCCAGACAGGACCAGTGCCGAGTTCAGGGAGACCGTCCGGTAGGCCTTACACTATTTCTGGGCAAAACCGCGCTGTACCGCGTTCAGCTGCTTTTGGACGCCAAGCTTGTTCGCCGTTGTGTGCCAAGCACTGGCTGCGTACAATATCGTCGGCTCCACGGCAGCTACGTAGATCGTCGACTATGCGAGTATACGAGGCCGCCTTTGCAGTCCCATCACCTTGTCCAGCGTTCTGGAAGACCCTGACGCCCTGGTATCCCCGCATCCTCTTCCCATTGCCCACGTAAGGCTTCCGTTATAAGTGCTATAGCTGCCTTACACCTGGAGGCCTCGAGTAGGAAGTCTTGGGTTGCCACCTCTTTCTTCATTAGGTTTGCCTGCACGATTCTGTATGGGGTAGCAATGCCCGGGACGCCGTTAGCAGTACTGAGTGGTTGTCCGTGCTATTTCGTCCCATCTCATTCTTACTGGGCATGTGTTATACATCGCGCTGTGCCGTGTGTCGCTCAGCCCCTCCCGATGGCAGTTACAACAGGAAGGCTGTGTTCCCACCTGCAGCTCCGGGCACTTGGCCTTCATAATATGAAGGCCGGCGCAGTGGCTGCACGTGGGCTCGGTACTCTTGCAGTACTTCCTGCTGTGCCCATAACTTAGGCATAGGGAACACTGCACCAATGGATATTAATATTAGATTTAAAACTTTTCTCAAATTATCCTACATGTCAAAAGACCAAAATTCGTGTAACATCACGAACACCAAAATTATATTAACAGGTAACAACATTGAACATATGATTTGTTAATCTACTTATGATGTTAATGACGTTCAGCTACTTTTGGAATACTAGTGTTCAGCTACTTTTGGAATACTAGTGTTCAGCGTTTTATGGACCTTTTGTATGTTGAGTTTATTTTGTTCTCTTGTAGGGTCACTGACTTATGACATTTTTAGTGTTCAGATGTTTTGGAAGTTTGAATGTGTTCAGTGACTTTTGGCGCCGACTGTACCATCGTCTTCTACGAAACCAATTAACGGACCCTTCGAGAAAACAAGGACGATATTTTAAAAGACAGAGGGATGCAATTTGGCTTATCATACTCAGCTTTTTAGTGCAAAGGATCATACGAGTACAAGCTAACAGACGCCGCGCCGTCGGATATTATACGCCTAGATAATAACCACAAGTATTTAGTACAACCGCAGTATGTAATGACCACAACCTATCATGGTCGCATTTTAATTGCGTTGCGTGTTACCTATTTATTAGAAGAAATCAAACTCATCGAATACCACTTTAATACGGTTTTTTTTTAACTTGAATGGAAACTACGAGTATATTTGTGAAGTTAATGATTGCTGATCATAATGCACAGCTAGTACTTATTTCATTAAATAGTGTGAAGACATTGTAATGAACGCAGGCATATAAGTTCCGGCCAAGACAGCAGGTACAAGCAATAATGCATCTTTAGTGAGACGATTGAATGTGTATCGGAGAATATTTTCACTAGTAACAATAAACCCTTTGATCCCAATTTATTAGTTATACAGAGTGGAAAAGTAATCAGCTTAACATTGTTCATTTTCTGTGTCTGTTTGGTTGTAATTATATACGCCATTCTAGATACGAAAAAAATCTAAATAAGAAAGCTTCAGTAAATACACATTCGCTTATTACAACTATATCGCCAAGAAATTTTAGTTATTTTGAACGAATCGGATCTTTTTGTTAGAAAAATATTTTAGTTTTGTCATCCTCACAATTTGGGTGTAAAATTAAAATAGTACGAACATTAACTTTGATGTATTAAGGGGGGAAGTAGATTTCATCAAGTCTGTCATATTTAAGTAGGTTAACGGCAGTGTGCCTATCAACAGACACACCGCAAATATTTATATATTTACAAATTCAAGACTAGATCGAGATAGTTTATTGTTGTTAGTTTCTAGTCTAGACTAATGTAATGCTCTACATTTGCCAGAACTCGGTGCATTTGTTAAGGGATAGTTCCCGGACTGTTTTAAGTTTAGTTGGAATCTTCAGAGTAATGTTTAGTATCAAAACTGTGTACATTATATACAAAACTGAATGTACAAATTGAAAATAACAATTGTAATTAATTACTTATGTTTGTTATACGCAACATCGATGGATTGGTTTCGATTCTTTTTATATTTTATAAATAAAAGTATGTCCATACACGAAATTAGACGAAGATAATGCATAGGTACATATTTACTGTATTAAAGTAAAATATAGATCCTATTGAAACGCAAAAGTTTAAAAGCTAATGTTGTATAAGTGTTGGCTAAATGGAAAAGAAATTACAGCCAGACTTCTGTAAACTTGGTCACGTACAAAGCATAGGTCTTATTTAAGTGGTTCATTCAATATCTTGTCTTTTTAATAGCCTCTGGTAATGAAACAACTAAGGTATAAATATGTAGTACCTAAGTTACAATCTTGTGTGACATGAAAAACAGGAAATATTTTCCGCTCGAGGGGAATTTGCTCGAGGAAAGAGTTTCCGGCTAAGAAAATAGTTATTTTTAACAGTTATCAGTTAAGATAAATTCGCAGAATCACTATTTTTCTCTATAGTAATTCCCTGTAAACATTTTCCTGTTCAATGTTCTGAGTAATATTGCTGACATGACGTCACTAGCTACTGCTGACATCGACATTAATTGAATTTGGCTCTAAAGTCACAGAGATCATACAAATGTTTCTGAGAAATTAGGAGCCCAGGACATGAGAATCTCCGTAGTACTGGAACAGAATCAATAAGTGAAATTACCTTGTTTCATAAAGACCGAGACTCAAATAGAGGAAAGTTGGTACTTGGTCAACGTTTTTAAAATTATTACGCTAAATAACGATTGGTGTGGGAATCAAATTAATTTGACCTATAGAATCTGCCCCGATATACTCGTACTATATAGCCTGAGGGCGTTTATTCCTACTAAATAGACTACATTGCATGGCATGTTTTATTAACAATAAATATAAGAAATAAAAAAAATGTTATTTATACATTCCTATCTATTGAAATATATTTATTGATATGTAGGTCGTTCCCACCACGTCCAAGTATTCCTCCAGCTAACTTTGAAGTCGAGTCCTCGTCTCATTAAGCGCCCGGTATATGGAAATCAGAACATTTTTACTTTGATATCGCTCTCAAACATAAAAGAATTTGTAAACATTTGTTTCACAAAATCGGAAAATAGAAACTTATATTTTCCTTTGGCTTTGTGTAGAAGTATTTTAGAACAGGTACACAAAAGTATTTAGAAAATTAAGAATTTGGTTCATTTATTTGATAACAAAAGCGATAATTTTGTTTTCGTTTGTGATGTTTTTGAACGCACATTATTTTAATTGTGTTTTTATTTCCAACTCCTCGGATTATTCAACGCCCAATTAATTAAAAATAATAATACTGAGTGCAAAACGTACCGAGCACCAAGTGTTTGGCGAATAAAAATCTACGGTCTACGGAAACCTAGTCGCGGGTACTGCTTAAACTTCAGTATCCAGATTATACTTTTACAACTAACCTTAATTAGGTTAGTTGTAAACGTTACGTTAAACGAGACTCCTTGACTACGATTTACAAATGGCAAGTCACGTGTTTAGTGTTACGTACGTACGAGTAGTGAGTACCGCGGACGATACTGTCTTGTTGTCATATTATGTAAACAAAGCCGTTACGGCACTAAGGGTGGAAGTGCTAATTGGTTTAAAGGCTTGACATTGACGCTGGCCTGTGTTATTGACACGTTATTGAACTCAAAACCTTTAGGACATTGCATTTTATGAAACAGAAGTATCAAAACAGTAACAGTACGAGTGTGGGCGACTCATGGGGCGACGTGTCAGGGGTGACGCTGTGTTGATATTGGGATTATACAATTTCGTCTCACTTCGTCATCCTCTCATCTTCGTCATCATCTCGTCAACGTATACATTGAGTACCTATTGAACATTAAAGATAGACGTAGTTCTTGATGAAATAAATAAATTAATAAATTATACATCGTAATTAGCAGTGAGGTTAAGTTTTTTATTTTTTTTTTATTTAATTTGTGTTCCTTTGCCAAGGGCAAAGCCTATGGAACAACCTTATTTTATTCTTACATCTAACAATTTTTAACAAAACTTTCTTAGTTTATAATTTCACAATATTCTGTATTTTATCTTATCCTAACAATGGCAAATAGTTTTTAATTTATATCTTAACCCAATAGGTTTTCATTTCATAGATCCATCCATCCTTCAGTTATGTATCTTGTCTACTTATACAAGAATACCCTTCTCACAATTATTCTATTCTTATTTTCTATTTTAATCTTATGTTTTATTGACGTGTTTATTTACTATTTATGTATATGTATGTGATCTAATATTATCATAATATTGACTCATAATATATCTAAATTCCGCTATTTCTCTTGTATACAATATTTATAATCTTACTTGCATATGCTAAAAACTCGTCTCTGTACTCTTTAATTAACGTGGGCAGGTTTTGCAAAATTAATGTTATGTTATTTCTAAGTTCAAAGTTTAATCTATCTTAAATGTCTATCGGGCATTCTAACAACAGGTGTGTAACTGTCTCGTGCACGTCCGGGTCGCAGGCGCACGATGGGCTCGCTCTACACCTGAAACGGTGCAGGTATTCTGCGAACCCGCCGTGCCCCGTCAGCAGTTGAGTGGTCGTGCCAGCGACCGGCATCTTGCGGAAGATATTGTACGCGGTGAGGTTAAGTTGGGAGTTCATAGAAGCGACGAAAGGTCACCACCGATATACGAAGTAGAAGAATGGCTGTCACTGAATTGAGTGGTATTATCTATAGCGACAATGCACAGTTGGCACCTAAGCACATTCATTTTGTTGGTGCTTTGTAGAGGCCACAAAATGTTAATATGGGTATACTGTATACATTCGAGTACACAGACCACAGTAAATTATAGCTATAGAATACTAGCTGCCCCGGCGAACTTCATACCACCACAGCGCCACGGCTATGTGAACTTGGCACCGAACAATTTTTTTTTCATGATTTTTTCGTCTTATTCGATAGCTTATCGTAAGTAGTAGATAGTAGTAAGATCAATTTCGTTTGTAGTTGTGCCAAAAAAAAAATGACCGGTCGAAAAAATGTCATCCCCCCGAAATGCAAATAAAAACTTTTGACTACACATATCTATAGTAAAAGGAAAGTAGATGGATGTAGTTAACTTATTTTCGATTATAGTACTACCAAAAAAAAAACAAAAATTGTTTGAAAAATTGAATACTTACCAAGTGCAAAAAAAATTATATTTAGGGCTTGTACGGTTACTACAAACGCTTAAAACGACCTAAAAGGACCCCTAGAGGTTTGTAGTGGACATATTTTCGTTTGTAGTAGACCAGAAGTTGACGAAAATAGGTCACTTTACGTAAAACTTTAGTTTCATATGAAAGGTTAAAAAATATGATATTTATGGGTTGTACGATTACTTCAAACGCTTAAAATGACCAAGAAGGACCCCTAGAGGTTTGTAGTGGACATATTTTCGTTTGTAGTAGACCAGAAGTTGACGAAAACAGGTCACTTTATGTAAAACTTTAGTTTCAGATAAGGGGTTAAAAAAACATGTATTTATGGGTTGTACGATTACTACAAACGCTTAAAATGACCTAGAAGGACCCCTAGAGGTTTGAAGTGGACATATTTTCGTTTGTAGTAGACCAGAAGTTGACGAAAATAGGTCACTTTATGTAAAACTTTAGTTTCAGATAATGGGTTAAAAAAACATGTATTTATGGGTTGTACGATTACTACAAACGCTTAAAATGACCTAGAAGGACTCCTAGAGGTTTGTAGTGGACATATTTTCGTTTATAGTAGACCAGAAGTTAACGAAAACAGGTCACTTTATGTAAAACTTTAGTTTCAGATAAAGGGTTAAAAAAACATGATATTTATGGCTTGTCTGGTTACTACAAACGCTTAAAATGACCAAGAAGGGCCCCTAGAGGTTTGTAGTGGATATATTTTCGTTTGTAGTAGACCAGAAGTCGACGAAAATAGGTCAATTTATGTAAAACTTTAGTTTCAGATAAAGGGTTAAAAACATCATATTTATGGCTTGTCTGGTTACTAGAAACGCTTAAAACGACCTAGAATGACCCCTAGAGGTTTTTAGTGGACATATTTTCGTTTGTAGTAGACCAGAAGTTGGCGAAAATAGGTCACTTGAAGTAAAACTTTAGTTTCATATAAAAGGTTAAAAAAACATGATATTTATGGGTTGTACAATTACTACAAACGTTAAAAATTACCAAGAAGGACCCCTAGAGGTTTAAAGTAGACATATTTTCGTTTGTCGTAGACCAGAAGTTGATGAAAATAGGTCACTTTACGTAAAACTTTAGTTTCATATAAAAGGTTAAAATACATGATATTTATGGGTTGTACAATTACTACAAACGTTTAAAATGACCAAGAAGGACCCCTAGAGGTTTGAAGTGGACATGTATTCGTTTGTAGTAGACCAGAAGTCGACGAAAATATGTCACTTTACGTAAAACTTTAGTTTCATATAAAAGGTCAAAAAACATGATATTTATGGGTTGTACAATTACTACAAACGTTTAAAATGACCAAGAAGGACCCCTAGAGGTTTGAAGTGGACATATATTCGTTTGTAGTAGACCAGAAGTCGACGAAAATATGTCACTTTACGTAAAACTTTAGTTTCATATGAAAGGTTAAAAAAACATGATATTTATGTGTCGTACAATTACTACAAACGCTTAAAATAACCAAGAAGGACCCCTAGAGGTTTGTAGTGGACATATTTTCGTTTGTAGTAGACCAGAAGTTGACGAAAACAGGTCACTTTATGTAAAACTTTAGTTTCAGATAAAGGGTTAAAAAAACATGATATTTATGGCTTGTCTGATTACTACAAACGCTTAAAATGACCAAGAAGGACCCCTAGAGGTTTCTAGTGGACATATTTTCGTTTGTCGTAGACCAGAAGTTGACGAAAATAGGTCACTTTACGTAAAACTAGTTTCATATGAAAGATTAAAAAATATGATATTTATGGGTTATACGATTACTTCAAACGCTTAAAATGACCAAGAAGGACCCCTAGAGGTTTGTAGTGGACATATTTTCGTTTGTAGTAGACCAGAAGTTGCCGAAAACAGGTCAATTTATGTAAAACTTTAGTTTCAGATAAAGGGTTAAAAAAACATCATATTTATGGCTTGTCTGGTTACTACAAACGCTTAAAATGACCTAGAATGACCCCTAGAGGTTTGTAGTGGACATATTTTCGTTTGTAGTAGACCAGAAGTTGACGAAAATAGGTCACTTTATATAAAACCTAAATTTGAGATAAAGGGTTAAAAAACTTGATATTGAGGGCTTGAACGATTACTAAAACGCTTAAAACGACCTGGAAGACACCTAGAGGTTTGTAGTGGATATATTTTCGTTTGTAGTAGACCAGAAGTTGACAAAATAGGTCACTTTACGTAAAACTTTAGTTTCATATGAAAGGTTAAAAAACATGATATTTATGGGTTGTACGATTACTACAAACGCTTAAAATGACCAAAAAGAACCCCTAGAGGTTTGTAGTGGACATATTTTCGTTTGTAGTAGACCAGAAGTTGACGAAAATAGGTCACTTTATATAAAACCTAAATTTCCGATAAAGGGTTAAAAAACTTGATATTTAGGGCATGAACGATTACTACAAACGCTTAAAACGACCTAGAAGGACCCCTAGAGGTATGTAGTGGACATATTTTCGTTTGTAGTAGACCAGAAGTTGACGAAAATAGGTCACTTTATATAAAACCTAAATTTCCGATAAAGGGTTAAAAAACATGATATTTATGGCTTGTCTGATTCCTACAAACGCTTAAAACGACCTAGCAGGACCCCTAGAGGTTTGTAATGGACATATTTTCGTTTGTAGTAGACCAGAAGTTGACGAAAATAGGTCACTTTATATAAAACCTAAATTCCCGATAAAGGGTTAAAAAACTTGATATTTAGGGCTTGAACGATTACTACAAACACTAAAAACGACCTAGAAGGACCCCTAGAGGTTTGTTGTGGACATATTTTCGTTTGTCGTAGACCAGAAGTTGACGAAAATAGGTCACTTTACGTAAAACTTTAGTTTCATATGAAAGGTTAAAAAATATGATATTTATGGGTTGTACGATTACTCAAAAGCTTAAAATGACCAAGAAGGACCCCTAGAGGTTTGTAGTGGACATATTTTCGTTTGTAGTAGACCAGAAGTTGACGAAATTAGGTCACTTTATGTAAAACTATAGTTTCAGATAAAGGGTTAAAAAACATCATATTTATGGCTTGTCTGGTTACTACAAACGCTTAAAACGACCTAGAATGACCCCTAGAGGTTTGTAGTGGACATATTTTCATTTGTAGTAGACCAGAAGTAGACGAAAATAGGTCACTTTAAAAAAACATGATATTTATGGGTTGTACAATTACTACAAACGTTTAAAATGACCAAGAAGGACCCCTAGAGGTTTGAAGTGGACATATTTTCGTTTGTAGTAGACCAGAAATTGACGAAAATAGGTCACTTTACGTAAAACTTTAATTTCATATAAAAGGTTAAAAAACATGATATTTATGGGTTGTACAATTACTACAAACGTTTAAAATGACCAAGAAGGATCCCTAGAGGTTTGAGGTGGACATATTTTCGTTTGTAGTAGACCAGAAATTGACGAAAATAGGTCACTTTACGTAAAACTTTAATTTCATATAAAAGGTTAAAAAACATGATATTTATGGGTTGTACAATTACTACAAACGTTTAAAATGACCAAGAAGGATCCCTAGAGGTTTGAGGTGGACATATTTTCGTTTGTAGTAGACCAGAAGTTGACGAAAATAGGTCACGTTCCGTAAAACTTTAGTTTCATATGAAAGGTTAAAAAAACATATATTTATGGGTCGTACAATTACTACAAACGCTTAAAATGACCAAGAAGGACCCCTAGAGGTTTGTAGTGGACATATTTTCGTTTGTAGTAGACCAGAAGTTGACGAAAATAGGTCACTTTATATAAAACCTAAATTTCCGATAAAGGGTTAAAAAACATGATATTTATGCCTTTTCTGATTCCTACAAACGCTTAAAACGACCTAGCAGGACCCCTAGAGGTTTGTAATGGACATATTTTCGTTTGTAGTAGACCAGAAGTTGACGAAAATAGGTCACTTTATATAAAACCTAAATTTCCGATAAAGGGTTAAAAAACATGATATTTATGCCTTTTCTGATTCCTACAAACGCTTAAAACGACCTAGAAGGACCCCTAGAGGTTTGTTGTGGACATATTTTCGTTTGTCATAGACCAGAAGTTGACGAAAATAGGTCACTTTACGTAAAACTTTAGTTTCATATGAAAGGTTAAAAAATATGATATTTATGGGTTGTACGATTACTTCAAACGCTTAAAATGACCTAGAAGGATCCCTAGAGGTTTCTTGGTGGCATATTTTGTTTGTAGTAGACCAGAAGTTGACGAAAATAGGTCACTTTACGTAAAACTTTAATTTCATATAAAAGGTTAAAAAACATGATATTTATGGGTTGTACAATTACTACAAACGTTTAAAATGACCAAGAAGGATCCCTAGAGGTTTGAGGTGGACATATTTTCGTTTGTAGTAGACCAGAAGTTGACGAAAATAGGTCACGTTCCGTAAAACTTTAGTTTCATATGAAAGGTTAAAAAAACATATATTTATGGGTCGTACAATTACTACAAACGCTTAAAATGACCAAGAAGGACCCCTAGAGGTTTGTAGTGGACATATTTTCGTTTGTAGTAGACCAGAAGTTGACGAAAATAGGTCACTTTATATAAAACCTAAATTTCCGATAAAGGGTTAAAAAACATGATATTTATGCCTTTTCTGATTCCTACAAACGCTTAAAACGACCTAGCAGGACCCCTAGAGGTTTGTAATGGACATATTTTCGTTTGTAGTAGACCAGAAGTTGACGAAAATAGATCACTTTATATAAAACCTAAATTTCCGATAAAGGGTTAAAAAACATGATATTTATGCCTTTTCTGATTCCTACAAACGCTTAAAACGACCTAGAAGGACCCCTAGAGGTTTGTTGTGGACATATTTTCGTTTGTCATAGACCAGAAGTTGACGAAAATAGGTCACTTTACGTAAAACTTTAGTTTCATATGAAAGGTTAAAAAATATGATATTTATGGGTTGTACGATTACTTCAAACGCTTAAAATGACCAAGAAGGACCCCTAGAGGTTTATAGTGGACATATTTTCGTTTGTAGTAGACCAGAAGTTGACGAAAACAGGTTACTTTATGTAAAACTTTAGTTTCAGATAAAGGGTTAAAAAACATGATATTTATGGGTCGTACAATTACTACAAACGCTTAAAATGACCAAGAAGGACCCCTAGAGGTTTGTAGTGGACATATTTTCGTTTTTAGTAGACCAGAAGTTGACGAAAATAGGTCACTTTATATAAAAACCTAAATTTCGTATAAAGGGTTAAAAAAACATGATATTAACGGGCTTGTACGATTACTACAAACGCTTAAAACGACCTAGAAGGATCCCTAGAGGTTTCTTGGTGGCATATTTTGTTTGTAGTAGACCAGAAGTTGACGAAAATAGGTCACTTTACGTAAAACTTTAGTTTCATATGAAAGGTTAAAAAACATGGTATTTATGGCTTGTCTGGTTACTACAAACGCTTAAAACGACCTAGAATGACCCCTAGAGGTTTGTAGTGGACATATTTTCATTTGTAGTAGACCAGAAGTTGACGAAAATAGGTCACTTTACGTAAAACTTTAGTTTCATATAAAAGGTTAAAAAAACATGATATTTATGGGTTGTACAATTACTACAAACGTTTAAAATGACCAAGCAGGACCCCTAGAGGTTTGAAGTGGACATATTTTCGTTTGTAGTAGACCAGAAATTGACGAAAATAGGTCACTTTACGTTTAAGCGTTTGTAGTAATTGTACAAGCCCTAAATATCATGTTTTTTAACCCTTTGTCCGTAACTTAAGTTTCATATAAAGTGACCCATTTTCGTCAACTTCTGGTCTACTACAAACGAAAATATGTCCACTACAAACCTCTAGGGGTCCTTCTAGGTCGTTTTAAGCGTTTGTAGTAATCGTACAAGCCCGAAATATCTTGTTTTATGAACCCTTTATCTGAAACTAAAGTTTACATAAAGTGACCTGTTTTCGTCAACTTCTAGTCTACTACAAACGAAAATATGTCCACTACAAACCTCTAGGGGTCCTTTTAGGTCGTTTTCAGTGTTTGTAGTAACCGTACAAGCCCTAAATATCAATTTTTTTGCACTTTGGTAAGTATTCAATTTTTCAAACACAATTTTTTTTTTTTTCGGTAGTACTATAATCGAAAATAAGTTTACTACATTCATCTACTATCCTTTTACTATAGATATGTGTAGTCAAAAGTTTTTATTTGCATTTCGGGGGGATGACATTTTTTCGACCGGTAATTTTTTTTTTTGGCACAACTACAAACGTAATTGATTTTACTACTATCTACTACTTACGATAAGCTATCGAATAAGCCGAAAAAATCATGAAAAAAAAAAATGTTCGGTGCCAAGTTCACATAGCCCAGCGCCACCAATGGTTGGTTGTTGATGGTTTGATAGTTTGATAACACAAGGGGACCCTGTAGGTCCCCTTGTGTTTTCAAACCATCCAGCCAATTTGTAGCTAACAGACGAGAATTTGACGACTAATACGCAACATCCTTCGGTCACAATCGGAACATCTAATTCATTAGGTATCAGAATTAATATTGCAGCGTTAACTCGTCTTATTGTTTGTGTAAATATCATTTCGTCAGTAAGTCTGTCTGTACACGGGCGGCGAGGTGGCGGCGCGCGGGACGGGTATGTAGGCGCTGAACGTGGGGTAGACTAATCGTAATTAATATACACTGTCAGATGAAGGACGAATATTTTGTTACTATAGGGTTGTCACTTTTTATTGAAGAAAAAACCAAACTGTGTAAGTAACAAGTTGAAAACGCTAACCATAAAGTAAGAAGCCGGCTGGGATTCGTAAAAATAAACCGCATGAAAAGGCTTAAATGACATGGAATAAATGAGTTTAATGTTACATAAGTAGAAGCCATATGGCTCAGTAATGTACAAAGCAACTGTAATGGTCATTTCTCGCTTTTATATACGTAATATTATCGCGTCGCAGTCATAAGACTTTTACTTCCTTATGGTACTGAAACGACATTCCTAATACGTGTAATTCCAGAGTTACGAGTATGTTGTCAGTTCAAAGCAAATAAGCCTCCACTATCGAAACAACAATAAACATTATAAAACAGCACTGTTCACAGCTACACAAGTTCAAATGACTGTTTCGGTGGCGTGGTCGGTAGTGCATCGGCTTTCGACTCCGGAGTCTCGGGTTCGATTCCCGGGTCGAATCAAATATTTGTGTGATCCACAAATGTTTATTTCGGAGTTTGGGTGTTTTCTATGTATATTATGTATGTATTTAGAAATATATAAGTATGTTTATCAGTTGTCCTAGATCCCATAGCACAAGCTTATAGCTTAGTTTGGGCTAGATGACGTTGTGTGAGAATGTCCAACAATTTATTTATTTATTTATTTAAATACCATTCACAAAGTCCAACTTCAATATTAAAACAGAAACTAACTATAGACAATGTTTCCTGATGTCGTATAATTAGTTAAATGTCTAAAAATATTCTAGGAAATTATATTTTGGAGTTAGCAACCCTGAACGTCGCGATTGTAGGTATAAAACTAATAATAGAAGATGACAGACGAATGGTTTGTCAGATATTTTCGTCGAGCGTGGGATACTGTGAATCACGAATATTAGCAAGTACGCAGTCTGCAATAAACACTCGTTTGATAATAAATGCGAGCCGTTTACTTTATGGCGTGTTGAATTGACACTTGTTAAAAACTAATGACTTTTAATATCGTGTGTATTCCTTAATTATGATGTGGTCGTACTAAAGACATGTGCGTTTTCGTTGTCGCTTTTGATTGGTATGTTAAATACTACGTTAGAACTTATTACTAAAATGCGTGTATGGGCAGCTCTTTTGACTAAATAGAAGGAGAACGATCTATTTTGCGTGGGTCAGCTTTTACACGCCACAGAGAACCATTTTAATAGATAACCATGAAAACAATTACTTATTTTTCAATGCTTCTGAAAACTGGAAAAATATAAATGCATATAGCTAAGTCCATATTTAAATTTTAACACTAATATTTTTTTTATTATTATTCACAAAGGGGGGCTCGTGGTCTAGTAGTAACCGACAATGTCAACACATTGCAAAGGTTAAGTAACATCGAGTCAGGCCGGTCTTAGGATGTGAGACCATTTCTTAAGACATTGGAGACCCCTCCGTGCCTTGGAGAGCACGTTAAGCCGTCGGTCCCGGTTGTCATACAAACATCTATGGCAGTCGTTAGGGGTAGTTGTAGCCCTAAATCAAAAGAGTCCAACTGGTCTAACTGAGGTCAGATGGCAGTCGCTCCACGGAAAATATCGAAGTTCAACCGAATCGCAGTTAGACTGGAAAGCATGTTCTTTTTTTAATATAGTTTTGTTTACATTGTGTTACAATTTATATTATGCCAGTGGCTAACATCAAGGGGCGGGGCCCCAAGAGATTCGACTACGTCCTCGCCGTGCGCCCTGGACCCCAACTTGACCACGGTAACGCAGTGGCAAGTTGGGTGACCGGACGTCGATATCGAGACTTGAGTGGCCAACATTGCGATGGATATGCTTGACGAGACCCCCGGTATTGACACTGCCCTTTCCCGGCCAGTGTCAACCGACGACTTAATGCTTGAACAACGGACTTCGATGCCTATTGATTTGGGGGCTCGCGTCGCGCCGCCTAGTTGCAGCGCGACGTCGACGCCCCAAGGAAATGTTGCTGCTGGGACTGACGATGGGTCAGCTCCCAGTGGTGTGAAGAGTAAGGGCCGCTCTTCTTCGCAGAAGAGGACCCTCGAGAAGGGGGGGCTGCCGCGCGACCGGAGCACTAGTTGCTCTGGATGGGGGTCCCTCCTCTCCAGCGAGTCGGAGGAGGAGGTGCCGGTGAAGACGGTGCGCACGCGTCTCAGCGCCTACAGAGTGCGCCCGCCGACGCCACCCCCGTCATCTGTACCGTCCCTGCGCAGTCGCAGGGAGATCGGTGTGCCGCCCGCGCGGGAGATCATGAGTATTCTCTCCCGCATGAACGCGGCCATGCGGGGGAGTAAGAACATGTCGGGGAGGAAGAAGATTGTGGCTTCACTGGTGGATGAAGCCCAATCCTCCCTGGACAAGCTCCTCGCGCGGAGCGGCACAAAGGAGGCGAAGCTCCGCAAGCAGGTTGCGACCCTGGAGGTGGAGCTCACTGCCTCCCGAAAGGAGATGGAAGATCTGCGTCGGGAGGTCGCTGAGCTGACCACAGTGGTCAAGGCACCTCCAGGTCCCATGCCGCCTCCTCTGACGGTTGGACCAGCGCCGAAGACGGCGCCTAGGACCGCGCCCACCATGGCGCCCGCCTCGCCGCCACAGCCTGTGCCGACTACGGTGCAGGTCCTGACGGCGATCGAGAGGCGCCTCGCGGTCCCGGAGGACCGGGCGTACCGCCCTCCGCTAGAGCGCCCCGCGTTTTCGTACGCGGTGCTCCCGCTCCCGGTCCTAGCGGCTCCCCTGCTGTCCGCCGCCCCGCTCCGCCCCCGTCCGCTTCGGTGAGCCGGATGCCGGCCGAGACCGCGGCCCAGGCGCGGAAGGCCAAGGGGTGCGGTAAGAAGAGTGGCACCCCTGCCGCCTCGTCTTCCTCTAACGTCGCTCCCGTTGCTTCCTTACATCCCTCCAGACGGGAGGGATGGGAAGTAGTGGGAGCCAAGAAGAGGAAGACGAAGGCTGCCAAGAAAGCGGCCAAAGCCGCCGCGGCGAAGGCGCCGAAGAGGCCCCGCCCTCCTCGCTCCACCGCCGTCGTCCTGACGGTGACGACGGTGGGTGTGGAGAAAGGGGTGGGGTACGCCGACGTACTGAGGACCGTGAAGTCCTCAGTCAACCTCTCGGCCCTCGACATACAAGGGGGGCTCCGGGGCAAGACGACACGCACCGGGGCTCGCCTCCTCGAGGTCTCCGGCGCCTCCAGCGGCCTTAAAGCTGACGCCCTAGCGGCTCAGCTTAGGGACGCGCTGGACCAAGAAGCCGTCCGCGTCACCAGACCCACTAAATGCGCCGCATTGCGCATCACGGGACGATTGGCTGCAGAGGCAGCATGGTGACCTCACGTACCGTGCGACGCAGATCGTTGCCGGGCATGGATGCTTCGGTAGCTATCTGTTTTGCATGCATCGTGAGGTCACACCCCGGTGTCAACACTGCGAGGTTTCCGGCGACGACACCGCACTCCACACGTTGGTGGAGTGCTCAGCGTGGGCGAGTCAGCGCCGGGATCTCGTAGTGGGTCTGGGCGTGGATACCCTCTCGCTGGGGACCATGCTTCAAGCCATGGTATCCAGCGGGAGTAGGTGGAACGCGGCCGTATCCTTCTGCGAGCAAGTCATGCTCGCGAAGGAGGCGGCCGGGAGGGAGAGGGAGCGTACCCTCCCCGCCGAGTTCCGTAGTCGGCGGCCAGGCCGCCCCAGACTACGCGACTACGCCCAAGACTATCGTCCTCCATGATCGGGGCCTGAGGACGGCGGGATCGCCACCCACCGTCCTTACAGAAGCAGGCTAGAAGGGTTGCGTGCTGCGGGGCCTTTTCCCCATAGCACGCAACCAGATTCACTCACTGACGAGGGATAGAACCCGACCCCAATGACGCGGGATTCTCGTCCCGACCAAACACCCGCAGAGACCACAGAGGTGGTCAAAGTCCGCCGGGCGCCACTGGACATACCCTCTGCTAGTAACCAGAGACGCCCGGCAACGGACGTTAGAGCGGCCACGGCCTTGGGCCGCGGAATAAAAAAAAAAAAAAGTGGCTAACATCAAAAGATTAGGGTGACCATGCATTTTTATCATTAAGATATTCGTCTACATTATAATAGCCTTTCTTTATCAAACATTTTTTCTATACATATACCTTGTTAAAATCTAACTGATCTGTCCATAACTGTCTCCGTCTCCAGGTTAAAGGTGAATGCTCGTATTCATAAACAATAACACAACACTAATATCTACTTATTAATGAATTAAGTTGTTTTATGTGTAGTGTAAACATAGACTCATTGACCATAGTTAAAGGTATGTCGGACATCAAGTATGTTTACTTACCAATGACATTATTAAATTATTTATTTATAGTGTATAACAATAAGGTGGAGACGGCGATAAGGTCATTATTATAAACTATATATTTCTATCACGTAATACAATATTGTAACTGACTAATGATGTTTTAATGCCCATCATGAAAAACTGGTGGTTTCAAACGACTTTTACCTATCACGTAGTATATACTATATTCTATTCACGTACAATGCAAAGTATAGTAATAGAGCAAGTATTTAGGTATACATTTCGTTCTATTGTGATGTACACACAGCCACACACAGGGTATCTATCTGATATCACTAGCTAGAGTATAAAACATACACACACTATAATACTACTGAAATATCATTAGTATTCTGCAGAATCTCAATTCAACTATGGCGTCAATCATATTTCATTATCATTATTGATATCCCACGTCATTAATGAAATAACATCATTAAAGTGTCACCTTGTGCTGCAGAACCTGTAGCGGGTGAACGACCGGACGACGCTATTCGTTAATGTGATTTACCCTCTCACGCGTGGTGCCTCCGGCTGCGAAGGTTCCCCTTGATTGTTCATTACAGACTCCATCAATTTCAGCAGATTGGATGCGGAGGGATCGATGAACATCCTTATCTAAATACGAAAATCAGTTCTCTATCCGAGCCAAAATCCGAGGTTGTAGATAATGACGGAGTAACGAGATTCAAGAGGTTTATTAGTACTCGTATTTCTCGCAAGATGAGATTCTAAAACGTGATGTTCCTCAGATGTTTTGTCCAGTCGGTTGAACTCAAACAATGGTCAATTTGGCTTGGTGGATTATCTCCAACAAGCGCAATAGACCTTGGAGCGACGGCCCACGACGTTCGCAATGGGGATCACGCGGTCGCGACAACGCACTAATTGAGCCAGTGGACACTACACTACCTTCAATTGATTGCATGTACGCACCGGCACAAAGGCCCATCGAGATGTATACTACAGTATAACGACCTCTATTGATTGAGAAACTTATCTACCGAGCTAGAGTCACAAGTTTTGCCTGGTTCTCATCTGCGATTAAAAACTATAGTACGAGGGTGGATTGAAAAGTAATCGGCCTAACCAAGAAAATAAATACATAATAAATGAAATATATATTTATTTTTCAACTTAATCACCATCAAGTTCCATGTACTTTTGCCATCTTCCCTTCCAAGCATTTAGCCCGTTGAAAAAAAATTATTCTTCCTTAGAGTTAAAATATGCGTCTACTGCTGCTTTGACCTCGTCTATTGTCAAAAATCTTTGACCTCCCAAGTGCTTTTTTAGGTTAGGGAACAGAAAAAAGTCTGACGGTGCCAGATCAGGTGGATGCGGTAACAGTTCAAAGCCACAGTTGTGAATTTCTGCCATTGATTGGACAGACGTGTGAACACGAACGTTATCTTGATGAAACAGGACTTTTCTTCTGATCATTCCTGGACGTTTTTCTTTTATTTTCTCTCGTAAACGACGTAGTAAGGTGCAGTAATAATCAGAGTTTATAGTCTGACCCCTTTCAAGATAATCAACCATAATCACACCCTTCGAGTCCCAGAATACTGAAGCCATCACCTTACTTGCCGACAAAATCGACTTAGCCTTTTTGGGGGGTTGGTGAACAAGGTATTTTCCACTGTTTTGATTGTTGTTTTGTTTCCGGTGTACAGTAATGAACCCATGTTTCGTCCATAGTAACAAAACGATTCAAAAAATCACATTCATCAGCTTCAAATAACTCCAAACAGTCGCGTGCAATAGTCAATCGCATCCTTTTTTGCTCAACTGAAAGCAATCGCGGAACCCACCTCGCAGACACCTTGTGGAAACCCAACACGTTGACTATTATGTTTTGAGTACGTTCATAAGAGATGCCTATAATCTCGGCTATCTCTCTAATTTTCAACTGCGGTCTCCCATAATTATTTCGAGTATTTTTTTAACATTTTCGTGAGTAGTGGACGTCGAAGGCCTTCCAGAGCGGGGTTCGTCTTTCACACTCTCTCTACCACGCTTGAATTCTGCTATCCACTGACCATATCATCATGGCTGGTTTTTGATGACAGCCTCTTCTTATGGAGGTACTTAATGACGGCACGCTGCTCGATTTGCTCCATTTGCGTAAATGATGTCAGATTGCTTTGTTAATAAATTTATAAAATTAAAACTAATTATCGCACACGTTTCAAACTTCACACAATTAACAGGTCTGAACTGAACTAAATAATGTGGGTAGATTTGATTTTAGAACTATATGGATCAGTGTTAGGCTGACTACTTTTCAATCCACCCTCGTATTATAAATAGCCGTGGAGGGTTAGTGGATAGTCCGGCCCGTTTTCCGTCTTAAGGGCCGGGAGTCACACATGAAGCGGTACTGCTGACCCCGCAGTTGGGAGGCGAAGTGCCTAAATGCATTCCCAACCACGTAAAACAACCTAATTAAGCACTGTTAACTATGGTTAACTCCCTAATTTTAGGTGCATGACATCTTCCAAAACAGGACTAGTCCAGGAAACCCGAACAACTGATAGTTGTAGTAATGGATGACAACTCATAAAATGCCCAAGTTTATCAAATTCTTGATAACCTAGCATCCACTGACAAAAATGATAATAAAATTATAGATAAGACAATTTTTAGTTTAACAGACAGACTGTCTCAGGCGGCTAGTTGTTAACACTTAACATTGTGTAGGTATATGGATTTTAACTTCAGTTCAATGACCCTTTCACCTTCACGCGAATCTGGGCCGTGGTCTTCTCAACGTGCAGACTGTGTTTTTGTAGCCTAAAAGGCAACGACAATACAAAAAATTGGTATCCTTTCTTCTCAGCAGCTCGTTTATTTCGAAAACGTTTGGCGAATTAGGGTTAATTGGTTCAATCAGGCGTTGATCACGGTTTTGTAGTTGTTGTTCAAAACCACAACTGTTCTTGAAGACAAATTAATGACTTTTAGATGTATAGCCGTTACAACTGTTACTACTACCCTCACACCATGAGACCGTAGTTAAATATGTTTGGCAGTGGTGTTTCGGACACCCACTTGCCTTAGATCTTCTCACTCCTTTTCGTCTTTTGCTGTGTTTTTTCTCTGAATCGTATTAGATCACACTACTCACAAACTATCAAAGGGGACGTGATGCACAAATTAAATGCAAAATAAACAAGAATCGTATGTGCGCCACCATTACACGCAACAAGCATACGCCTGTGAAATAAATGGAACATATAAACAAACACAGTTCCACGTGTCCAGTCGTTCAGTGACGCTGTCCGTTATTCGCATTAGCATTAAGCATACCAGGTAAATAACCTTTTCACAAAATAGTGTAGAGAAGGATATTCAATAAATACATATATTTCTCCTATTAGAACTTATATCTCCATAATTAGTCGATTCGAATTAATGGGCGAATGACACGCTTTCATAGGACGAGTTAAGTGTTGTAATAAAAATGTTTGCAAGTGCGTGCGGTAGATAAGTGATAATATTATGCATATAATATATATAAACTCTTATTACTTTAAATTACTGTTATATTGTTAAAATTAATTAGCGCGTGATGAAAGTTTGATCTTGTAATTACTATTTTGTCATGTTTACGGATTCATTCTACCGAGAGCCGAAGGGTAATTGACTACAGCAGCTGCTTAAACTTGTACACGGTGGCACTAGTGTCTGGACACAGGTGCTTCCACGCGACGACAGACGGGACACTATTATTCTGTGTATTACCACCATACCAGGCGGTAACTTGTAGTCATATCTCCAAATATTATTTATCTAATATAATAAAATATATCTAATATAATAAAAAAATCTACAAAGATTTCTTTCAAAAATCATAATCAACATCAAAATATCTTTACTCATGTAGGTCGCAAAGTAACACTTATGAACGTCAAAAAAAGAAAATGCTTCTTTTACATTTACCGCCAGATTCGCAAGGCAATAGGTAGAGCCTGTGAGGAAAGAACCTGGCAAGAAAAACTCATGGCCACTCTTTTTATTCGCCAGTAAATACAATGATTCTGTTACAACAATAAATAGAGGGCAAGGGCAGTACGTGACCATGTGTGGACCAAGTGAACTTAAAAATGATGAATCTCTGTTATTCACAAAAAAAGTCAAATACTAGTTAAAGGTGCCACATAATCTCAAAGTACCTTACAATATCATAATAATAATAATTTAACAATTGTTTATTATTATTTAATTTATTGTTGCAAATAGGCCTGACATAGTGATTGTAGATCGGTTAGAGCGCCGTGCAATAATAGTTGATATTACTATTCCGCATGACGGCAATCTCGTGAAAGCCGAAAAAGACAAACAAGTAAAGTACTTGGATTTGGCCCACGAGATTGTCGACATGTGGCCTGTAAGCTCAGCTGTTATTGTACCGATAGTCGTTTCCGTGCATGGACTGATCGCCAAGAGCCTCGACCAACACCTACAGAGGCTCTCGTTAGACGGTTGGATTAAGGGCCTGATGCAGAAGGCAGTGTTGCTCGATACGGCACGCATCGTGAGGAAATTCCTATCTCTGGAGCCCTAACCACCGGTAGCTTGGTCCTTGTACCCGATGCCGGTGGGTCACTATTTTTTATATTTTTAAATATATTTGTATTTTTTATAGATTTATTTAAAAATGTATTAAATATGTAATTAAGTTAAATAAAGGAAATAATTTAACAATAATAAGTGAGTTTCAGCAATAAAACAACATTTCAAACAGAATTAGCCCCTATAGTAGCTCTTTAATACGAATACTAATAAATTTAGCGAGGTTTATGGAATTTAAAGTTTTCTTGTCTGTTAATAACATTTCATTCATTAAACCACTATTTACAATCTTCAATTTAAGTGGACTTTCAATTTCTGTGAACACAATTCGATCCTTTCAAACCGTTTAATTTCCGTATTGCATTCAGTTTAATCGAATTCGTTCAAAAGGCGACTGCGGCACACCAACAGACACAACCACATCGCTATTATATTTACTGTATGGCTCACGTTATCGTCGCACTAACTATTCATAATCGAAACAAAACATATCGATATCGAATTGAAACGGTCATGGAAAGTGTAACATGGCGTCATTCGTGCTGACATGATTCTGATGACATCTTGGACGTCAGCCAAATAATACACACCCGTTGTTATAGTTTACAGGATTTCATTTATTTGAAATTGCCGTTAATTTAATTTCGTCATATTGTGAAATTTAATGTACAATATAGGTACATTACAAAGCATGCAAAGAGTTGCTTATAACAAATACATTAATATGTACATATTTCATTCATAATCAGATTACGAGACAACAGGTAGGTACTTCGTACTCTCAGAAGCCTGCGCACACGCTCCGCGCACGTGCTCACGCTTACTCTCAAGGGCTTTTAGACACATTCACACTCGATTCTAACTATTATTTATGGTCTCATAATTGGAGGTGGTATAGTGTCGCATAATAATATCACACTATCTATCTGTTACTGCCTTACCTTTTTATTCTTATTAGTTGGGACCTTTTACAATATGAATTTATTTTTATTGGCAGGTACTGCGGCTAATATACACGGCTTAGGTTCAGTTACACTACACATAGGTATTTCATTTCTAACTCGGACTAGCCTATCGGAAGCTACAAGTATTGCATACCAACATTTGGCCAGACACTTATAGATATCAAGCATGCATGATATCAAAATACGTATAAAGTCAATACCAGCATATGCAAAAACCGTAAACAGGAAACTTCAGCGGTCTACTTTCATGCTTCTCATTGCGAAAAATATTATTAATGTCAGTAGGAATATAAAACGCAAACGAGCGTAAGAGCAATAATCATAGCCTTGTGGCTAAAGTATACAACTAATATTGTCACATCGTCATCTCAATAGTTTCATGGCACGTTATAGATGACGGCACTTATGAAAAGAAAACACACATTGCGAGGCTTATTGAAACGGATGTCATCTAAAATAAGCCAGCTAACGAATGCGACCAATTAAAAAGAGTAGCGCACTGGAGGAGTTCAAAGGAACCTTTATACTTGTTATGTTTTGAACACCTGGTGGATTAGACATACTTAATATTATATTATAAATCGTTCATATGATACTCAATTACTGAAGAGGGTATTGTATTACTTAGATATTAGTCAAACAGGTGAATATTTAAAGTATAATAATTTTAAACGGGAATAAACACGAAAAATTGAGCCAGTCTGTGAATACGGCCGGTGCAACCTGGTCGAAACCTAATAAGTTTGACCTAGATTATAAAATGCGAAGTAGAAAGAACTTCAAATGTCACTCTGCACCAGTCTGTTGGTATACTTAAGAATAGCCCATTAATTATCACCGTCTTACTTGAGTCCTACGTCAAATAGTTTATGTTGTGTTTCGCACGGCATGCGGCATGTGAGAACTGAAGCCCACTTTCCTTTCCAATGCTCAAAAGCAAGCACTCTCCAATGTTCCTATTTGCTTCCCCACCACAGGTACTAAGTCGTGAGAGTGAATTTGTCACCGTAAAATTGTAATCACACTCACATAATTGATGGAATGATTGTAATGGAAAGAAGTGGCCCTGAGTTTTTATTGCCAGGTTCTTCTTGTACAGGCTTTCCCTCTTAAACCTATAAAAAACTCACAGCCACTATTTTCCAATCGCCAGTAACTGCAGTCAGTCTTGCGAGATTGCTTGGTATTTACAATTTTACGGTAACATTGTGAGTTTTTAGAGGTAGAGTCTCTGAGAGAAGAACCTGGCAATATAAACTCAGGCAGTGTCATTCAGTGCGATTACAATATTACGGTTTTTTGCAATCATAAAGTGACATAATATGTATATTTATCTATGTCTCTTGTTAGTATAGTAGTAGTTATGGTCGATTACTGCCCGAATGTTGATGTACTTGACGTCTATCTAGAACTCAGGTGCTAAGTATAAGTCAGTGATAACTTTATCATTAAGTAGTGCCATAAGTCGATAACGATATAATTATACACATTCGTACGGCGTTTTATGATTTCCACTTAACCTGGCAATGTTTATCACCACGTTGGCGATAATGTGACCCACGATTGTAGGCTAAAAGATTGCAGGGTTCAAGGTATTATATATCTGTCAGTTATATAATACTTATACTTTTTAATCGTACAGTGACCGTTGTTGTTATGTAATTTGACGATTGATATTACCGCTATATTACGAGTATACTCGTATATATCGGTCACTGATAGTTAAATGAATCCTATAATTGGCACCAAACAAATCAGTTTCAAATAATTTAATTTAAAATTCCGTCGATACCCGTCAAGTAATTTTTTACGTGATGCCAGTATCAAGAAATAAACACGAAGTGAATATTTTAAATTTCGAATTTTGCGTTCTTCCAATACAATGATCGGTGTCATGAATTATGTGAACGTTAACATAGTTGCACCGCTATCATTAAAGACATTAAGTGCAGTGCATCAGTTGCAGGCTTCGCGGCAACGAGTCGATGACCTTTCGTTTTGCCGGCTGCCGCATGTTGGTGCGAGTGCCTACTCAGCATTTCCTCCTTGTTGTTTTTATCTTTACCAATCGACTATCAACGTTTACGAAGATATTTCGACACTATTTAGGTCCTCTATTTGTCTGTCTATAAAGGGACGTGGGTCCCTTTATAGACAGACAAATAGAGGTATGTGGACACTAACAGGTCACCGGGCGGCGGCAGGCCGACAGCGAATATCGGCCTGTCATGCCAGGCCTTGAATTTGTAGCCAACTTTAACTTTAAATTAAATAAATCTAACTACTTTGCAATATTCCGCCACATGCAAATTATCCAACTCTCGTATTTATTCATGCACAAGACCGCCCTCCAAACCCACTTAAAATTAGGCCGAAAGAAAAGAGAAATAATTTTGAAAATAGAATAAATATGAGAGTTGTGTTATCGTGCAAAAAAATAATAAAAAACCTCGACACGTGTTTCGCCCCCAACCATGGGCATCATCAGGAGATGTCGAGTCGATGGCTCGGCACACGGGCGGTCTTGTGCATGAATAAATACGAGAGTTGGGTAATTTGCATGTGGCGGAATATTGCAAAGTAGTTAGATTTATTTAATTTAACTATGGACTTCCGAAAAGTAACGCCTGATCATAGATAACCTCCTAATAGATTCCGCATGCAGGGCAACAAACGCGCGCCACTCATACTTGATTTCGCAAGCATGTAAAGCTATGCCTAAAATCACGACGTCAGTGACAACCAACTTCGCGACCTATGACCACGTGCGATTTTATAATTTAAAAAATTGTTTTTGCGAGCATTTTACATTTTAAATGGCTTCCTGTTCCGTGAAATGGTATGGCAAGTCGGCGAATACATCAAATTACCAAAAAGATGGCATTACATTTCACCGGTAAGTAAATTAGACATAAATGTAAATATAAAATTGACTAGGCACCGGAGTTCAATTTATTCTGGTTGGTAATAGAACATAAACACAAACCATTTAGAACCCGTTGATGTCTTTTTGAAATTACTCTTTCACTCATTAGCCAAATTATAATAGCTATCCTTTTCTAACAATACATTACAATATCACTTGAATCGATAGTGATGGGATATCGGTATGATATAGTACGTCATCGATATTTTGCAGTATTATTGCCGTAGGTGCTTTAAAAGTAGTACCTATAAATAAGCAACATGTTGTCGCCCGCGACTGCGCCCGGTTGAATTTCGGTAAGCTGCGAATTATTTGCGACCAATTTGTGTGTTGGCATTATTATAATTTTTTTTCGCAGCTAATGTGATTTAGTATTAGCAATGTAACTGAGATATATATTATTTTATAGGTTTCCTGGATGCCCCGAGAGGAAAAAGAAATGGGTAGATGCAACATCTCGTGGGGAGAGTTGGTTTCCCACCAATAACAACGTAAAATATTAAGAAAGAAATTATAGTCCCGCCGATGACATCAGTTTTTGATATTTATTTATAAATTCTTTCTTAATATAAATTATATTACTTTACATCTATTGAATAAAAATATAAAATTATAATGTATCATCATCAGAGATGGGGGGCTCGTGGCTTAGTGGTAGGTAGTAAGTAGGAACTGAGAGTTGATAATACCTGTCCCTCTTGATTAAGTCCTGATACCTATTCCTATAAAAATTATAATAATAAATAATATTTTTTATATTTTTAAATGTATTTGTGTTTTTTATAAATGTATTTAAAAATGTATATAATAAGAATATTAAGGAATAAACGATATAATAAAATTATAAAAATATAACTATAATATACCTGCGAGTATCAAAATTTTATCGACACATTTTCATCCCTATCCCATCTCTAGTATTCGGTGTATTCGAAGATTGACCTTGAAACAGCCAATCATAGCGCACTTACATGTTTCCGCGCGCCCCTCGCATTCCGCCAAAACAGGTGAACTCGGTAAGGAACAAAATTACAGTAATGCGGAATCTATTAGGAGGTTATCTATGCGCCTGATATAGTATTAACTTTAACTTTATCAAATAGCTGGCAGGCTGATATGGACAGGTGGCCCGAAAGGCAGACTATTAGTCTATGTGGCGCTTAAAATGGATTAGAATAATTTTCAGAGCTTTTCCTAAACTGAAACAGTACAAAGATTTTTTAAATGTGAATATTTTCGTAGATTACATAGTTGGCGATGTCTCACATATTGCCAAACAAATCAGTCGCATAGCTGCGACAGGTGCCGGAAATACGCCATCGACTTGGTAATTACCTGACGGCCAATAGGGATAAGTGCTATTTGTATCGAGATGGAAAGTCTATGATCATTTATTTTTATACTGCATCATGAGTCCAATAGGTAGGTACTTAAAACCTGAATTGATCGATATGCGCACGAGTGGCTCTCACACACGACACCCAAAAACCGTTTGACGGATGTCCACAAATGGGCCACCGGTAACATTGCTACACATACTTGTTTGTTACCGGATGCATAGCTTGATTAGTTTGGTTGTGACCTCAAAATGTATCTTTTATTACTTACTAGATAACTTCTTTCAAGATGGTATTTCCAGATAGAGCGGTTCGCGTTTCGTCATCAAAAATAATCACAATGAACGATAAGAAAGATTGTTAATCATAACAAAACCCGCTTTTTATTTTTGTAATTATGTTCACAAATTTAAGTAAATAATGTGCTCCGTCATCGCATATGACATGTAGATAACACAGCATTGTTGGCCACTCGTATAATACAATATAAATTAATTGTAACAATGTAAACAAACTAATATTAAAAAAGGAAATGGATAATCTACCTGAGTTTCTTGCTGGTATCTTCTCAGGAGAACCAACTTAGCGAACCAGCGAAAGAATCATTTTCTAATGGTTATTTATGTACTTAATATAGTATTTTTATAATATTACTTGACAATAAATTGTAAAATGTTTGACATTCATATGTGCTCTTTATGTGCCTAAACTGAATAAATGAAATTGATTCTTGATTCTTAAACACACGCCTGCACGTGTACTTTTTGCAACCTTCAAAGTGCGGCGATGACGTACGTTGCGCAGGCGCAGGCGCCACCCGCTGCCAATAATCGGCCACTGACGCGCGGCTCTTTAAAATGTTTGTCTACAAGTACGATTTGTAAACATCCCAGTTCCTTTATTGGCTCTGTTATGTATTATAGTCATTATATAACGTAGTTATGCAATACTTGCAAGGATTGAACATGCAAAAGTAAAATGTACATTGTTATTCCTTTGCGATAATGGTAAATATTTAATATTCAAACAGTTGCTGGTTATTAGACGGAACAAGGTAAAATAATTTCAGATATGAATTATAAATAAATAAATATTTTTGGACATTCTCACACAACGTCATCTAGCCCAAATTAAGCTAATATAAGCTTGTGCTATGGGATCTACACGACTGATAAACATACTTATATATTTCTAAATACATACATAATATACATAGAAAATATACAAACTCTGAAACAAACATTTGTGGATCACACAAATAACAAATAATTTGATTCGAGCCTCATACCATTCATTGCGCCACCGAGGAAGTCGAATTGAAGTAAACGAGTATGAAACAAAAAGCTCACATCATGTACTGAGCCTTTCCCCAAATCAGTTGGCTTGTTGTTCAGACTAACTGCGAAGCGGGTGAACTTCGATATTTTCCGTGAAGTGCCTGCCATCTGACCTCCACACCCCATTGGCGATATCAAAGTTCTATAGTTAACCCTGCAGTATTATTTGAGCTCCTGTGACGACTGCCAGAGATGTTCGTATGGCTTAACGCGGTTCCCGAGGCACGAAGGGTCTTAGTATCTGTAGAAATGGTCACACACCCTAACTCCAACCTGGCTAGTGTTTGCAATATCTTAACCTAAACGATTACAATTTTTGCCACGAGCCACTCTGCATGAAACAAAGAGTTCTAAGCTTACAATTTAGATCATACGTGAGATGTCAACATGACCGTTTGGTTCGTGCTCGCGCATGCACGGACGATAGTACAGCCAGTCAGCCACCAATCGCGGGGAATGTCGTCTAACCGGTGGGTGAGGGCACCGCGACCGCAAATGTCTTCGGATCAACTTTACACGCTTGTTTAGTGGTGGTAACGGTGTTTAGGTGTACCTTTAGCCGGTCAAGTGACTTGGGTGTTAGGTCAACAGCTATGCTAGCTATATTTGTATACTGTCCAATTAAGGTATCGCACACGCCAATGTAAAACCTACCTTAGTTACTAATACAACAGAGAAGATAATATACTTACTTTAAAACCAATAAATTCCGTTTAATAGAATCCAACATTAATAGATTCACATATTGAGACCAATAGAGTAGTTCTCTACAATATGAGTTGACGATATACTTAACAAGCTACAATTACGTGTGTTCATTGGACATTCCTAGAATTTGTTTCTACTACGATCTAGTTTAGTGCAATAACAGTAATAATAAGCAATGATAAGTAAAATATTTAAAAAAAAAACTTTTTAAACTTATTTTAATTTTCTTAATAGCACTATTTTTCGCAGGATTAAAAAGACAACAAAACGTCGACAATTGTTTCGCCTCTAAACGAAGCATTATCAAGACTGTCTCAGAGAGAACAGTAATAATAAGATTAAGTGTGTCAAGAGTCGACCTTGTTCGTCTCTCACATCTCGTCCACCACTGTGCACTCACTGCATTTCGTCCACACCGGCCGGTGTAGAAGTGTTACGTCAAACGTTAGAGAGAAACAATCTAATCTAAGTAACATTCACATAAACTTTAGACATGCAAACACTTAATGTAGGAACTTCTACTTATATGTATATATATATATATAGCTATATATATATAGCTTCTGCGTCTGGCAACACTATTGAACAGTCGTAAAATTTTAGCTCCTATAAATTTATTAGTGAAATAAATACAAATTACATCAGATAACTCCAATATCATCACAATAGTAGTGCAAAAATAATCATTTCAAAGAATTTTGTGTATATTAGTGTAAAAATAAGCTAAAAAGTGACGAATCAGCTGACCGTATTGTTCAATGTTATTTCACGTAAATACATAATGTTTCTCCTATAATAGGTAAAATTATTTTATTATACGTGTTTATTCATATACTCAACATTGAAAACAGGCGATCTATTTTCGTAAGTACAGAAAAGTTTTGATTTTAATTTACCGGTACCTAACATAACCTCGAACTACCTACTTGTATTTTCTAAATTGCGTTTAATTGCACTTATTTGTCGAGAATATGAATACCCGTAGCCGTAGAGCCTTATCCCGCCAGCAGGAGGAGCCCAAACTTCAGCTGGTGTTGCAGGAACTTAAATCTAAAACAGAGCTCTGTTTACAATTAGAAAAAGAAAGAGAAGAAAATGAAAACTTGTTGATAGGTGCTTTAGACGATAGTAAAAAACTAAAATCTGAACTAGCTAGGCTTCATATTAGTTATGATGAAATTGTAATGCAGCGGAACCACCTTCAATCAATAGTAGATAGGTTTCAAGAGTGCAGTGACGAGTATGAAGGGACCTTGAGGAGGACTACCTTGCTGGAACAGGAGCTACGGGATGCCCAGGGGCACATCTTACACTTGGAGTCAGCTGCCAAGCAAGTCGTAGTCCAACAAACGGATAACCTTTATAACGAGCTAATGAGTGGTACTCCGCAGTTTGTTCCTTCTGCAACAGTTCCAAACCTGGACTTGTCTACTATAGATCTTACCAATGACAGTTCATACCAACTGGACAAGCCAGTTTATTTTTGCAGCAGGAATAAACTAAAAAAATACCTAAAAATAAAGAAATTCATTTTAAAATCAAAGAAACAATTAAAATATCATAGAATCTTAATCAAAAAGTGTAAAAATGTTAACTCTAGTTTAAAATTAAGAGAACAAGCTAAATTATCTATGTTAGAACTTAAACAAAGTCATTTAAAATATTACACTGACACACAACGCTTAGAGTCACAAATAAAAAATTTGCAATTTGAATTAGAGTATGTAACTAAGAAATATGAATGGTCTCTAAAAGACTTTAATAAGTGTTCATCAAGTATAGATAAGGTACTCAAAACATCTAATTATAATACTGAGCGCCTTAATACCTTCATAAATAACCACTCATGCAATATCAATTGCACAAGTCCGTCTCAATCATTGGAGAACCAGGCTTCCCTTACAACTTGCTCACCTTCTACTTCATTAGTGTATGAATTGTGTGACAGTGTAAAAAGTAATAGTCATACTGGATATACTAAACTAGTTTTATTTAGTGATGATATTGGAACTGATTTTAGTTCTTTTCTGATACAACAATTTAATTCAAATTGTTATTCAATTATTAATAACTGTTATCCAGGTGCATCTTTAAATGAAATTATGCAAAAGATATTAGAATATAATTTTGACTCAAACAGTAAAATAATTATTTTCTGCTCAAACAGGGGTAAAATTAACAAAAATGAACTATCCCTATACTTTGACAAAATGCAAAACTTAAATGTTGAACATGTAGTAATGTTTACATTACCATACATAAAAGGTGTGCCAGACGTGGAAAATTCTCTTAGATATAAGATAAATTTACAACTCAATTTAACTAGCCAATATAATAATAAATTCCATGTAATTGACTTTAATTCTGTTTTTAAGAGAACTGTATATAAATACAATTTGTCAACTTCTGACAGTAACTTTAACAATAACAAACATATTGTTTATGTAAACAAAGGTAGGTATTTTCTACCAAAGCATTATAAGAGACAAATAGCAAGTTTGCTATTCAATTATTTTTACACTTCAGCCAAGAACTTGGCTGACAAAACTGCTTTTATTGAGCAATGTAGATTTAGTGTTAAGACTTTGGAATCTGTTCCAAGTAATTTAAATTAAGTTCTACGACAACAGAGGCAATATTACCCTTTAGCAGACATAGTCAATTAATTGAATTAAATTTAGTTACAAATATTAATTACGTTAAAAAATGCCCTCCAAATCAAACCAAAAAATGTAAATTATATCAACATAGGGCATCAAAATATTGGTTGTTTAACACATGGCAAAGAGTTAGAGTTGGAACTGTTAATGAATTCAGACAATATTGATATTTTTTGTATTACAGAACATATGCGTAAGTCGTATGAGCTCATGTTCAATTTCAGTAATCACCGGGTTGGTAGTGCATTCTGCAGGGTGACCACAGTACGGGGGGGATCTTTGATTTTATTAAATAAACAACTTAAATTTAAAGAACGGAAAGATATTGTGTCTCTTTCTCTAGAGTGTAAAGTCGAACTGTCGTGCGTGGAAATGGAGCAATTCATAGTAGTATGCGTGTATAAACCTGGAACCTCACCCTTTTGCGAATTTGAGGAACTTATTGACAAAGTTCTATGTAAACTTGGAAAAACTAATAAGTACCTAATAGTATGTGGTGATTTTAATGTCGATTTACTTGTTAATACGCCTATGAGTTATAATATTTTAAATTTATTTAAATCACACAATCTTACAAACTTATTTTTGGAGCCTACTAGATATTGTAATACAATAGCCACTTGCCTGGATAATATATACAGCGATATGTTGCCAGAAAGTAAAAGTATTATAAAAAAGCTAGATTCAGACCATTGTGGGCAAATAGCATCTTTTAAAATCACTAAAGAAAAAGTTATAAAACGTAAAATATTATGTAGACCAATAACTGGTGACCGCTTGGAACGAATGAGGGTTGGACTTTGCAATAAAATTCCATTCTTAGACACTGGCTTAGATCCAAATGTAATGTATAAATTATTTTTTGATTCTTTTTACAACGAGTTCAACTCCATATTCAAGTCTAAGGAGGTCATGATTAGTGATAGTCCTACTTTCAGTGAATGGGCCACTGAGGGTATACACAAAAGTAGACAAAAACTTTATGAACTATACTCAGAAAGACAGCTTAATAGATCAGTTGAATTTCTAGATTATGTTAAAACTTATTCAAAAAAGTTTAAAGCAGATTGTTTAGCAGCTAAATCAAAATATATAAGTGATAAAATTCTCAATAGTGCAGACAAAGTTAAATCTACTTGGAAAATTATAAACGCGGAAAGAGGTCAACAAAAATTAAATGATAATCATTTTAAACTTAATATAAATGGTAAAATAACTACATCAGACTTCGAGGTCGCTAACGAATTTGAAAATTTTTTCTCCCGAATTCCTGTAGATTTGACAAAAACCCTAGGCTCTTCAACCCCCATTGCAGAATCTTGGTTAAAAGCAAACGTTCCTTGTTGTAACGTTATATTTAAATTCAGTAAAGTTAACATAAACACTATCTTAAAAACTTTTAAATCTTTAAATATCAAGAAAACAGCTGACCTCTGGGGCATCTCTGTGTATTTAGTAAATTCTTTTATTGAAATGGTTGCTCCTGAACTAGTATTAATATTTAATAATTGTGTTGATAGTGGTGTGTTCCCTGATTTAATGAAATCTAGTAAATTAATGCCCCTGTTTAAATCGGGTAGTACTTCAGATCCGTCCAATTTCCGTCCCATTTCTGTACTACCTACATTTAGTAAAATTTTTGAAAAAATTATGCTTAATCAAATGCAAAATCACTTTAACGTTAATAAACTATTACATACAAAACAATTCGGTTTCACTCGTGGTCGGTCCACCACTGATGCCGGAATTAAATTATTAGAGTGTATATACAGGGCCTGGGATGAGTCATATGATGCTTATGGTGTATTCTGCGACTTATCTAAGGCCTTCGATTGCGTTCAGCACCAGACTTTAATTAAGAAACTTGATCATTACGGAATCCGGGGGACGGCCTTGAATTTCGTCAATTCTTACTTAAGTGATAGGGTCCAGAAAGTAGTGATCAATGGTAAACAGTCACCTGGTTCTCCTGTAGCAATGGGGGTACCGCAGGGTTCAATTTTGGGACCTTTTCTTTTTCTAGTATATATTAATGATCTCCCTCACCTCATAAGAGACGACCACGAGGTAGTTTTGTTTGCTGATGACACTTCTTTAATATTTAAAGTTAAACGTGGACAGCGCGAACTTGACGATGTAAACATTACCCTCTCTAGGATAGTCCACTGGTTTTGTGCTAATAATTTATTATTAAATGAAAATAAAACTAAATGTGTAAGATTCACCTTACCTAATGTAAGACTTGTTAAAACCAGTGTTAAGGTTAGGGATGATATAATAGAATTGGTCGATGACACTGTCTTTCTGGGCATAACGTTAGACTCCAAATTGCAATGGGGGCCTCATATCGGGAAAATTTCGGCCAGGCTTAGTTCAGCAGCCTATGCTGTCAAAAAGATCCGACAACTTACAGACATTAAAACGGCGCGTCTTGTCTACTTCAGCTACTTCCACAGTATCATGACATATGGCATACTACTGTGGGGTAACGGTGCCGATATTGAATGCATCTTTGTGTTGCAGAAGAGGGCTATCAGGACTATCTATGGAATGGGGTCTCGGGAGTCATTAAGAGATAAGTTTAAGCATATTAACATCCTTACAGTGTATTCACAGTATATTTATGAAATTTTATTGTATACCCACAAGAACAAAAGTAAATTTGTGAAAAATAGTGATAATCATAATCTAAACTTAAGAAATAAGGATAAACTGGCTGTTCCTAAATTTAGGCTTCATAAAGTGAGTAATTCTTTTGCGGGGAACTTTATTCGAATGTACAATACATTGCCAACCGAAATAGCAAATTTATCTGTCAATAAATTTAAAAAACTAATAAAAAGTAAATTGTGCCATAAAGCTTATTATAGTATTAATGATTTCTTAGATGACAAGGCGGCCTGGTTGTAACAACGTAACGAATTGCTCCTTTCTAAATAACTCTGTATTAGATTTAAGATGAAATATTTTGAAAAAAGCCGAGCTGAGTTTCTTGAGGGCTCTTCTCAGTCTCGTTGCATTTTGGAACCCTCGGTAGAGTCACACCAACTTCTGACGAATCTAAATAATTTTCTGAAAATTTCAAAGATAATAAACGTTATTTTATTTTTATTTTATTTTATTTTATTTTATATAATATATATATAGTTAGTAACTTCCTTGCGTGGACGGACTGGTTCTTAAAAAGAAAGGTAATGGGTTGTCATTAATTGACAGACAGACGGTGGAATATTAAATAGCGGTGTTCCTGGATGTAGTAATCAACTAAAATCCTATTATGTTGTATCACAATATTTTCTCCAATTCGATACTTCTTTCTTGTTCTCTATTGCATCAATCACTGCTTAGCATTAGCATATATTTTCTCAATTTTCCACAAAGAAAATGCTACTATGTATTTTGCAACTATTGATAATTGAAGATCGCGGGACTTACCTTTACCAGGCATATGTAACTCGCCTAACAATCGCAAAAAATACGTGACATCAGCGACAACTTGAAGTTGTGAGTCAGTAAGGGTTGCCTCTTGTTTGTGATACGGCATTGACCATAGAATTGATATTGAGGCATTAACGTCATAATTATTGGTCAAATTATGCTGGTACTTTCCAGACAACCCTAACGTTCGAATTATGTACTATGTAAACAAAATAATGTGCTTAATTAACGTCGGAGTGCAAGTTCTGTATGTAGGTACTATTCCCTATTCTGTGCCTTTACAAGATAAATTACGCGTACGACTATACTGAAACGTCGCTCAAATATTTAAGTGCTGTTTAAATGCTTGATCAGCACTTAAACTTAATTTTTTCATACAAAAACGTCACTTTGAGTATCTGCTTATTTATATTCTTTATATTATTTATATTCGGCCGTTAGTCCCGCAATCTTAAATAATACAATTTCGCAAACGCGAAAGTCTTACTTATTGATACATAATAATTTGAACGCTTAAAACGCAAATAATTGTTCATAATCTTCCGCTATGTCTAGGTACGGGTACGGTCATGAAT
This sequence comes from Nudaria mundana, assembly GCA_963556515.1. Taxonomy (NCBI): domain Eukaryota; kingdom Metazoa; phylum Arthropoda; class Insecta; order Lepidoptera; family Erebidae; genus Nudaria; species Nudaria mundana. Next base: position 24,716,399 of record OY748289.1, on the reverse strand, counting down.
TCATTTTAAGTTATTTCAGACGTTCATTATGAATTTATGAGCTATTGCAAACACTGCATAAATTCTGCTTCCTCAAACGAATATATAAATAATTTGTCTAATTTGAGCAATAGTGAGTACAGTAATAGCTCAGTTAAGTTAATTAAACAGTGTGAGCTGTGAATCATCCTTTATGTAGCCTTTATTTGCTGTTGTCTTTATCGAAAATCTAGTTGTGGGTTTTAAGCACCGTTACTCATACAATATTTACTCAACAAATATTCTAGGTATATCAAGCGAAGATTCAAAGTCACATGAAGAGATAGCCAGTATTCGAGTTAGACGTCCATTGTTGCCGGTTGCAGACAGTGCGAGTGCTATAGCTATCAATCCGCATATCAACTAATATGATCTTAGTCCACGGAAGTAGGAAGTTACTACGTAGCAGGCGGCTGCGGTTGTTCATACATAACCGTGTATTTGCTATTGAGACTTCTACAAGTCGATTCGTATAGATATACTGAACTACAAGTACATTTCGTGTTTACAACTTGCTAATTGGAGAAATGGTGTTACAAGTTTATAATTATGTCATTACTAATTAGCCAATTTTATGCTCTATTTCACATACATTAACTAGGCTCTTTATACTTTACATAACATACATCATGACACAGTACAAAACAAAGTAGTAACTCGGTTCCGTGTATGCTTAGATCTTTAAAACTACGCAACGGATTTTGATACGGTTTTTACCAATGGTTCTCGAGGAAGGTTTTTGTGTTCATTACATAGCATAAAACTACCTTCTGTATGTATGTTTAGTTAGATCTTTAAAACTACGCAACGGATTTTGATGTGGTTCTCGAAAAGGGTTTTTGTGTATATAATTTGTCAAGCGGGCGAAGCCACGAGCGTACGCTAGTAATACATAAATTATACTGATATTACCAGAGCAAACGTGCAGTACATATTATGAAAAAAAAAATTGTGAAGACGGTTACAGGAGGTGAAACATACCTAACGACCTGTTACGTACATAATAACAAAAAAATCACCACATTTTTATAAAACAGAATAAGAAAATTTTAAACTGAATAATTAATTACTTTATTTTCGAATTAAAAACTTATTTTAGTTCTATTTTGTATAGGAAGGTTGTACGATAATAATATACACAGTAGGTACGACCAATAAAAATTACGCCGTAAGGAAACAGTGGTAGTAAATATGGGTGCTAACTGCTAAGGTAATCTACAAGTAGCTTGGAAAAAATATTTCTTTTGAATTTTTGCCCATACCAACGAAGACATGGGCCTCTGCTACTGGGAATGTATGAAAAACTGTCCTAAAGTATTCTAAAGTATCTACTATAACCAAAAAATATAATATTTCTGCAAGAAACAAAGATTTATTATAAAATAAATGATATTTTATTTTTAAGTTCAAATTACGTTCCATAAAGCTCGCCCGGTGTCATGGCGTCTGTTTGTGAAGTCACTGACTCTGCTTTAAATTATTTGTAATTGTAGGCTTTGTGCATTGATCAAACTTCATACGAAAACAAACTGACGTACAGCCCTCCAAGTATAAGTTGGCACGTGGCAAAATATGTAACTAATATAATTGTATGGAGTTATTGTTCTGAAATCTCATTTTTGACGTTTTTCAATGAAATGTGGCGCCACCATTGGAACGCTACCTTTTGGCAACCTGTTCGTTCAAGAGTTCGTGACGTCATTCACTCTTTTCAATGATGGCGGAATGCTATATTTTATAGTTTTATTTTATTAAATAAAATATCGATCTCGCCCTCAATGTGAAAGAAAATACTGTATGTTTCCAAATCTATTAATCCTATATAATAAATAAACACATTATTTTAGTGATCTTTAACAACAGACATCATAACCATTGTATCTAAATAATCAGATCCATTCATTCCACCAATGTAAATCACTAGATGACATGACAAACGACAATAAACGCTGAGCTAACTGCACATGGAAGTAGAAGAGACGGTATACGTCACACACGACACGAGTAGCAACATGACGTCCAAATTATTGATATGAAGTTCTACGCGTAATTGACAAACACAGCAAAAAGGTTAATGTTGCCAAATGCCAATAGTCTCGTTAAATGTTGACGTGAGCAAAACGCGTAGACTCTACGTATACACAAATAGTTTGATTACTTCTTCGAAAATATAACACGTATTAAAAATATTAAATATATTAGATAACGTTCTTATTTACGATGATGTATGTTATATACCTGCTGAAGAATTATAGCACCACTAGTTATAAAATCATATAATTTAAAATATGTAGCCACCATTCAGCCATCTTTCTTCATGCAGAATCCCTACAATACTGTTGTCACAAGATATATACCTATCGATATCAAGGATATAGCTATTCATGATTTGTATTCTCTGTTTATTTTACTTGCGAATAAACGGTACTGTTGAATGCCGAGAACAATTAATATTAATATAATAATTAGGTATGTAATATTACGTAAACTGTCTCAAATTTATGAATAAAAAAAATAGTCATAAATACGCCGCACACAATCATGTTTTTTATTATTGAGGTAGGAGAATGTGGATGATGTGAGAGGGAGGGGGGAGGGAGTAAAGAAAATTTCACTTTTCTCGAGAGCACTGGCCGCAACTCACTGGTTACTTAACGACGGCGACGCTAACGATCAATTAATAAACGCTAATGAGTGCGCGTGCGCACACTTGACGGCACACAGTGCCGATATCATAATATAGTATAACCTGGGAATAATACCCACTACAAAAATGGTCAATCAAATCAAAATCAAAATATCTTTATTCATGTAGGTCACAAAGTAACACTTATGAACGTCAAAAAAAAAAAAGAAAATGCTTCTACATTTACATTTACCGCCAGATTCGCAAGACAATAGGTAGAGCCTGTGAGGAAAGAACCTGGCAAGAAAAACTCACGGCCACTCTTTTTATTCGTCAGTAAATACAATGATTCTGTTACAACAATAAAAAGAGGGCAAGGGCAGTACGTGAACATGTGTGGAACAAGTGAACTTAAAAATTATGAATCTCTGTTATTCACAAAAAAAAGCTAAATACTAGTTAAAGGTGCCACATAATCTCAAAGTACCCATACCTTACAATATCATAATAATAATAATGTAACAATAATAAGTGAGTTTCAGCAACAAAACAACATTTCAAACAGAAGTACCCCCTATGTAGCTCGAGTGATAGCAAGCAACTCATTGCCATTTCTCTGTATCGTTTAGATAATCTTTAATTATAATATGCCTTTTTTAGGAGGTGTGTCTTAACAGCCACTTTGAATTTATTCAAAGGAAGGTTCATAATGTTTAGAGGAATTTTGTTATAAAAACGCACACCAAATCCTGCAAAGGAGTCATGAACCTTCTGTAAACGATAATACGTCCCAACCAATTTATGCTTATTTCTAGTATTTATTGAATGTATGTCACTGTTCACACTGTATAAATGTATATTCTGTTTAACGAACATAATATTCGCATATATATATTGTGATGCAACTGTTAAAATGCCTATTTCTTTAAATCTTTCTCTAAGAGAAACTCGTGCATTCAGTTTATAAATCGCACGTATAGCTCGCTTTTGGAGTATAAAAATGATCTCTATATCAGCTGCCGTGCCCCACAGTAAAATTCCATACGACATGATACTGTGAAAATAGCTAAAATAAACCAGCCTGGCAGTTTCTACATCCGTGAGCTGTCTGACTTTACTAATAGCAAAAGCCGCAGAGCTAAGTTTCCCTGCAAGACGCGATATTTGGGCGTTCCACTGTAATTTACTGTCTAGAGTAACACCCAAAAATACGGTTGATTCTACAAGATTAAGGGTATCACCGTTCAAAATAATATTAGTACCGTAGTTCTGAACATTAGGCATACTAAATCTAACACACTTCGTCTTTTTTGCGTTCAGAAGTAAATTGTTGGTTGTAAACCAATCCAGAACTAGTGCAAGTGAACTATTTACTTCGTCAAAATTCCTCAGCTTGCGATCAACTTTAAAAATAAGTGATGCATCATCGGCGAATAGAACAATGTCGCACGAATTCTGTACATAGAACGGTAGATCATTAATGTAAACTAAAAATAGAAACGGACCTAGAATTGATCCTTGTGGCACGCCCATAGCTACAGAAGCCCCTAAAGACCGACTACCATTGATATCAACATGTTGTATTCTATCACTGAGGTATGAGGCAACTAGGTCCAGTGCCGAATCTCTGATACCATAATAATTGAGTTTCCGTAATAGGGTATTATGTTCAACGCAATCAAAAGCTTTGGAGAGATCGCAAAATATACCAATGGCATCTTGCTTATTCTCCCAGGCATTGAAAATATGCTTCTGAAGTGTTACCCCTGCGTGAATGGTAGAACGACCTCTTGTGAATCCATACTGCTCATTATGTAGTAGCATATTTGAATTAAAATGTGATTGTAATTGCTGCAATATAATTTTTTCAAAAATTTTACTAATGGCAGGTAGTATTGAAATTGGTATAAAATTACCAGGTTCGCTTTTTGATCCAGTTTTAAATAAAGGTATCACTTTACTGTATTTCATGAGATCAGGAAACACTCCACTAATGACACATTTATTAAATATTGCAGCTAGATGTGGAGATATATTCACAATAATGGACTGCAGCAATTTTACAGAAATACCCCACAAGTAGTCAGCTGTCTTTTTAGAGTTAAGCGACTTGAATACTTTTATAATATCATTGGGGTTTACATATTCAAAGCTAAATGAGACATGACACTGATTCACGCCGCTTTCCAGCATACGTTGAGCTTTAACTGAGCAAGAATTCAAGGAGCTAGTTATATTCGCGGGTATGTCTATAAAAAAATTATTAAAGGTTTGTGCTACATCTGGTTCTTTCTTAATGACTTTTTTATCAATAATTAATTCAAAGTCATTGTCACGGGGCTTTAGGCGACCGGTTTCAGCATTAATTATATTCCAAGTCGTTTTGACTTTATTGTTGGACAGTTTAATCTTATTACTCAAATATAATGACTTGGCAGCAACACACGCTTTTCTGAAAATTTTGGAATAATCTTTAACATACTGAATAAAATCAGGATTAAAATTATATTGCTTCATACCATATAATTCATACAACTTAGCTCTACTTTTGTAGATGCCAGTGGTTGCCCAGTCACAGAACTGGAGGTTTCCATTGGAGGTCACAAGGACAAGGAAATATTTAAAAAGTTTAACAAAAAACAGAGCTGAGGCTGACAAACATAACTTGATTTGAAAGACGGCCTGTACGAAAGACTCGCCCCTAAAGGCTCGTTTCGAGGCCGAATAAATTATTTGAATTTGTGTGGTAGATAGCCAAAACCTAGTCAACTGTGTTAAATCCCGTTAAAAACTGAAATCTATTTTTATTTTTCTTGGTTGTTTCCTGACAATACCACAGAATTTGGTACAATTGCTCAAGAAATTACACCGTCCATCGAACGACCGCACAATGAGCTAGTTACTTTAGCTCGACTCGTTATCAGTCTGTCGTTATTGCTGCTGATTGGCTTGCTAACAAACCTAAACTCTTGACTACAACTAGACTACCGAGGTATACCCAAAGTAATTCATATCTTGAACGTATTTCTTTAAGGTTTTATATGGCCTATCCAAGCCTGTATTAATTGGCCTCGCCTGGCTTACGACGAAGGCACTAGTCCTTGTTAGGGCCTACATAAGGATCTAATCTCAATGAAGTCTCTAATGGCTGATAGTTTTCGAGATATTCTGTAAATATTTTTTCACTGAGTATGAGCCTACATTCAGTAGGTACCTCAAATTGTCTTTACCAGTTTAACAAAATGGACACGCAGTTATGGTGCACAACGAAATAACGTTCACGTGTCTACTTGAAACCGGTTAGTATGTACGAGGTTTACTGGCTTGCAAAACGACAAACTTGCAAAAAGACAAGGTTGTTCGCTTCGATTGCAGTATGTGGAATACATGTGCAATTGTGCATCTTCGAAACTAGCATTGGTGAGGGAGATTGGACGGTGCAGACAAAATGGTTGGTACATTTATAGAAGCTTTTCTGTCCGCAACGAAAAAAGAGAACAGTTAAAGAAAAAGATGTTAAGAAGGTTTAAAGGAGTACAAACGAAGTGACCTTCGAAGCTTTATCTCCTAAGAATTTATCACTGATCGTAAATAGGGCAGTGTGTCAATCACCGAGAGACACGTACGGCGGACCGGTATAAACGTTAGCACGTGATGTTGATGTCTTGAGAGGGTGAGATTGTTCTGATGTGAAATGTTACACTATCCATTCGAAGATCCCACCAATATGAAAATAATTCATTCATTCATTGCTTTATATGTTGTTAAACTACGATTTTTTTCCAAAACTTGCTTAAAAATGAATAAGATTTATTGCGAAGGCGCTGATTACTAGTAGTAATCTGATATATTACTTACTAGACTTGATCAACAGCTTCCTCTGCGTAGATAAAATTACGCTTTCCTGTTCCGGACGCTGTATAATTACTTAGTGGAACAATTACCAGTAAAGGTCAGTACTAGTAAAGTAGTTAAAACGGAAAAAGGTCCTTTATGGTCGGAAAAAAATCAGGTGCAAAGGTAAATACGAAGTTATTATCAATCGCACTATAAATACGACCGTTATCGTAATATTACTATCTGTAGTGTTTACGTGGTCGCGTGACGCGGTACTATTTTAACACAAGATGTTATCAGCTATACACACAACATACAAAGGTACTAGCAATCTATTGTTTGTGAAATGGAGACTCCGTGAAAGCATGTATCAGAGATGCTACGTAGACACATGTGTGCCTGGCGTTCGTCCACAAGGAGTGGAGCGACCTTGCCATTGGTGCAATGCAGCCAGCACTGCCTTGGCCAACTTGGCGGTAGAAGTTCGTTACAGCAACTATGACGCAGAGACTTCACTAATTTATGCACTACTTTTAGCACGCCATGCGATTTTGTTAAGTAAATTCTTAGCGGTAAAGCGGGTAGAAATTAATTAGTTATGATGTCCATTTTTGATCGCTTCGGTAGCTCAGTGTGTAATGTATTTAGTGCCATAATATCGGATTCGGGCATCAGGTCGGTGTTATCTAGCACAAGCCCAGAATAGGGAATAGTATATGTAAGTACTTACATAGCACAAGTTTCGTTTAGTTTGAGGAGACTAGATGGTTTTGTCTTAACATGTTTATATTTATATGTAGTACCTGCATCTGGTATAATTCCATACTATATGTATGTTGTTTATTAACAAAAGGTGAACAGAACATTACCGTATGTTGCCCTTCCTCCACAATAACATTGAGATTAAATCAGATATTGTCGCGATAGAGAGCCACGGAGCGGTGCCCCCGCCCCGTTGCGTTATGCAATTATTTGTACTATGCGGTTCACTTGTTCTTTTCTAGATAAAGTACGAATTGAAGGTTATTTCTTACTAGTAAATGCACTTCAAATTATAATAGTTAATACTTATCCAAAAACTACTATTACTAGTTAAAGAGATATATTATGCTGTGTGCCACAGGCCGGCTTTGACCAAACTTAAAGTTACAATGTAGTACTTAAGTATAATCGTTACGTATAAATTAAGTATAATACTAGGTCGCCGCAGTCGCGAAACGTACCGTTACGCTACAGCATATATTTGAGCGAAGCGAGTTTAAATTCAAAATTCTGGCATCGTAATAACCTGGGTAATTCTCTAAGCTTTTGATGAGTGCAAGAAAATCCGAAATCGGCCGATTATTCGCCGAGAAACAATTTAACATTAATCGTTTGAAAAATATAAATAAAATGTAATAACAAATAACCTTATATATTGGATAGAAACAGGCGTTACTTGGCGAAAATCCATGACAAAACAATGGTAAGTAAAATGTTTTAAGAAAAAACTTTTTAAATTATATAATAGCATTAATTTTGCGCAGAATCAAAATGACAAAAAAACGTCGACAATTGTTTCGCCTCTAAACGAGGCATTATCAAGACTGTCTCAGAGAGAACAGATCATCAGAGATCAGAGAACAGAATCAGAAATAACCTTATGTCAAAGAAGAAGCTACACTATGGGTAATTGTAACCTTATGTCAAAGAAGAAGCTGCACTATGGGTAATTGTAACCTTATGTCAAAGAAGAAGCTACACTATGGGTAATTGTAACCTTATGTCAAAGAAGAAGCTACACTATGGGTAATTGTAACCTTATGTCAAAGAAGAAGCAGCACTATGGGTAATTGTAACCTTATGTCAAAGAAGAAGCTGCACTATGGGTACTTGTGCTGTGATGTGTGAACATAACACAACGGCAACAACATGTACAAGATGTCTATTCTGAGATAATTCAGCACTTTATTACATACATTAACTATTATTTATGAGTCCATCTAGCCCCAGAGGTAGAAAACGAGTTTATAAAGTAATATGTCAAAATCTAGTTCTGGCGACCTTGAATTACGTACCTACATAAATATTAAATTGAATTCAAACGGTTTCTCTAAGTATACGGGGTAAATAATATCTCTGCTGATGTGACAGTGAGACAATGAATGAGAAATGAGACAATTTTATACCATTTTATACGAAACTAGTAATATATATATACATAACCAACACTACTAATTCTACTTATAGCCAGGACGCCACACTTCTATAGAAACAGTGATGCAACGCAAAAGCCAAAAAACCCAGATATTTTTATTTTTTTTTAGTTCTGCGAGACCGCGGCCTTTACACGTCCAGTGCCTCTGCTGAACACGCAGGGAATTTCCAGTGGCGCCCGGCGAACTTTGGCCACCTGTGTAGCCTTGGTCGGGTTTTATCCCGCGTCGTTGTGGCCTGGTTTTATCCCCGGGGCCTATATATAATCGGGGTCTCAGCAGCACGCGATCCTTCTAGCTGGCTTATGTAAGGACGGCGGGTCCGCAGGGTCCGGTCATGGCGGTCGATGGTCTTGGCCGCATACTTCGGAACTCAGCGGGGAGGGTACTCTCCCTCACCCTTTCGATCGCCTCCTTCGGAAGCACGACATGCTCGCAGAAGGAAACCCAGAACTATGGAGTAAGTTCGATCGCTGCTAACTAGGACTTGCGAGTAGTTAGTTTCGTTCGTCAGACGATATAAAAGTATACATATACTTAGGTCTATGCCATGTTCGAGTTAATTTCCGTGAAGCAGTGAAATATAGTTTCTATCCGGTCGCAAAATTGTGGTATCGTAACTCGAGTAATCGGTCATACAATACATATAGGTAGACAATATTCAAGAGCAAAAGGGACTTCCCACAATGGATTTGCGTTCAAATGAAGCTGATGTAGTAATTTCAAAACTGCAACGTAACCGCAGACCTTTCTAGCCGGGCGGTGGCAGCAGATTGGCTCCGACAAATTGTTCAGCGGAGGCGGTTGATCGGACGCCTCCGCATTCCACTCTCCCCTCGCACCGGTTAACTGCTCACTTCCCAAGTAGGGATGTCTCAAATGGGAATCGGGTTAGTGAAATAAGATACCTCTGCACATGAATTTAGACAAGGGCTTTGGCGTGAGACCTTGTAGATGTGATATATTCATTTGGAGACTATATAACACAGATACACTACTACCACTTGGGAGGATCTCCGTTTATCGGGTATTTGTATACTCAAGAGTATGGGGACGGCTGATTAATGTAAGCAGTAATTATGGTCTATAGACATATGCAACAGTAGCGTTGCTTTTGATATCGGAGCAAGAATACACATTCTTGCTCCGATATCAAAAGCAACGCTATATATATACTACGCTATATACTATTATATATAGATACTTGGGTAGTATAGAAATGGTATGAAATAAGATATTATTAGTCAAAGGCTTGAAGTCAAACATTATCTGAAACAAAATAAAATTTTTGCCAGCCCTATAGCTAGCTGGATTTGACCTATATTCGCAGATAATTAATCTGAATCCCTGATTGCAAACGGGACGCATTATAATTGACCTCAATTGTTTGATCACCATTTCCAGACGAAATTATTTTTTTACTATATACCCGGCCGGTTTCTTAATTGAGAATTTGAAGTTAAGTACCCGTTGAGCACGTCAAATGTCAAAATTTATTCCTGAATTTTGACATTTGGCGTACTAGTTGATCAACTTCAAATTCTCAGACACCAGCCGATTGAATTCTGAATTTGACAATTTGAGGTAGGTTACATAGTGATAATTCGACATGCCTAATTACTAATTACTATCAGAACATTGAATTATTCCTCCAATGATCATTTCGTATAAGTGCTAGTACCGTTACAAATGGGAACTGCTCATTGCCATACGGTTATCTACCACCACTCGGAAGCACTATCAATTCTAAATAATCATATGATTACAATACTCAAAGGAAGTGTTTTATATACGTCTATTTATAATAGTGTTATGGTTAAGCTTTGTGGTTAAGCCATTGACACGGTTTTGATGAAGTGGATACGATCCAAGGCTGACACACTACAGACGAGATTCCACTCCTAACACAAACACTTTGGCTGGACTGGTTAACAGGAATACTCATTACTTGTAATGATGGTTGATAGTAGTACGTACTTGTTTATATAAAACAATACTAATTTTGCACTATGAACGTTCCCCAAGTTCACTATCTGCATCGGGCTGATCGAGTAATTTTAACGACCTATCAGTACTTTTAAAAAAAGCACTTGGAATTTCAGTAAGAATCCTATAGATACATCTACATCTAGTGTTAGATATAGCATGTAGTGGTTTCTGAGAAACGAAATCACTTTTACATATTAACCACCTTTTAATTCAAGGTGTTATAATCATAAGATATGAACTTCATTAAAAAGAACTAGCTATATGAAGTATTGTTATAAGACGGACAGATTCCCAACTAGTGCTTAACAATAACAAGCCGACGAAGGATGTGCCACTCAAATCGTGGTGTTATGCACATCAAGTCATGTCCGAGGACAAATGTGCATGAGATAGCGGTGCTAAATGTGATAGGTTGTCCGGTAGCGATTGGTTAACGAGCGAGTATCCGGCGTCCTTTCACGGTCACAACTGTCGAATGTTATTGAATCGGATATGCAGTTTCAAAGTATAATTATGTAACTATTAATGTGAGATAGATATGACAAGGTGAAGAGAATGTGGTGATCAATATATCATATTATTATAGAAATACAATAATCTGGAGAAGAGCGCCCAGCCGTTTTGGTCGGCTGGGCAGAGATGTCATCTACGAAACAGTCCTGACGGACAGCGTAGGCGCGTTAGGGTCACGGACTACTAGATACAGCGATTCACGTGGTTCTAATTCCATATTTAGTAAACTTAGCTCGCATAGCCCCATCATAACCTATTTAATTTAAGTACATAATAACGCACTTTCTCGAATATCTCAAAAAACGTGAAGATGTTATAATTTCACGCTCGACGGCGTCAGTCCAAGACGACTAGCGACGAACGCGTCAACTGTAATATCCTACATCCTCTATCTTTTACGTATTAAGTCAGACAAAAATGTTCGTGAAATGTATCATACACGTACTAACTATTTCTAACTTGTGTTAGTAGTTAACGTACTTGAAAAATAAAAGTATCACTGCTATGACCGGTTAAGATAGGATCGTACGTTATCAAATCCTTGACACAAATCCACGTGTGTAAAAATAGCGATTATAATATACTAATTGATTTCAACACAACAGTAAGTGCATTTACAATGTCAAGTTCCGGTTCTATCCTCGCGCTAGAATTATATTATGTTCATTTTGAAAATACCACCATATAATAATTCTTGTTTCCTAGAAGGGGTAGGGAGAGGCATTCTTATTATACGACCACTATTTGGCATTATCTTTACTAGTGCCACGTACTAAGGGCTACGCACTTTCATATACCGGAGAGGATCGTTTGTTGATCGACCCCACTGGTAGATCTTCTTCTTGTCGTGTCGATGGGCAACACTATGGTGATTATATTGTCTTGGTCCAGGTAACAGGTCATCTAAAGTGCACGACTCTGGGCAACCCGGACATGACATCATGTGGCTGATAGTTTGTGGTGACAAGCCACACACACACTGGTTCTCTTTAGTGTCAATGTAACCCCATTTGGACATATTATCTTTAGACCTGCCAACCTGGGTTCGCATTCTAATAAGAGCCTTCCAGGTGGGCCAGGGGATTTTGTGTCCGGGGGGTAGTTTCTGGCACATAAGGTTGGCTTGGGTCTCTAGGATCTAGTCTAGGACCCCTATGCACAAATTGAGCTAGACTCCTACTAGTTTATCAGCAAATGAGTAACACGAGCACGACTACTGTCCGTCAGCCAAATTGTGTACAACACAAGTATGTGGCAACCGTAGGTGGTTAAGCAATTACTCGCGGATAATTGAAAAAAAAAATGTAACAGCGGTGAGTGAGTCTAACTGTGAAGTTGGAACTTTACGTTTATTATTTATTGCCAACAATTAAAGTGGTTGTTTCTTAAATATTATTGTATCCGTTGTATCAAGATAACAACAAAACGACGCAAAAGATTTTAATAAATTGTTGAATAGGAATACTACTCTATAATCACTTTACGTCATTGAGGGTGACATTATACCGATATACGTATCTCTTTTACTTAATATAACTCCTCTCTCTTTAGACTAATCTTTATGTTTTGTATATCGACACTGGATTCTTATCCTAAAAATGTCGTCACTATCCAACTTCAGAATCGGACCGAGCATAGTTATTTTGATTGTTAGGAAGTACTGGTTTGATTTGTCAAATTCTGTTTTGGTTGAGTAGTGCATCTATCGAGGAAGGCTATAAGCTATATAACATTACGCTACGATGAATAGGAGCGGAGCAGCAGTGAAAAACGTTTAAAAACGGGGAATAATTTTTTTTAGAAATCTTGTTGTGTGCGCTGGCCAAACAGTTAATGTTATGTTAAAATTATGTACTAAAGAATTGCTCTTTAAAATTTAAAAAAAAAAGTCCGTAATGGCATATATCTATCTTTTAAGATTAACTTACTATAAAATAAAATAGCGAATCAAATTCATTCTAAAATAATTATTTGGGAAGCTAGATGTTATTAGACGAGCGACGGGAACAGGAAAATAGTTACGGGCGACGGTAACCAAACTAAGGCCCAAGTCCGAATAATATATGTATCAAATTACCACGCGGACAAAGTCGCGGGGGACCGCTAGTCATATACAGGGTTATTTGTAATTAACTAGCATCCTCGCAGGGGTAGATAGCTGACATCATAAGTAACAACGTTTGTTCTCCGACTTTTTATAATTCGTTAAATTTTACTTTCATACAAAAATAAATATTTATTTAGTTTCGCGTCTGACAGTTATTAACTCTACGCTGCAGTTTACGCGCATCGTAAAAACTAGGTAAACAAACTCGTATCATCAATTCATGCAATGCACAGATAGGGACGGGGCGCGGGGCGGCGGGCGCGGCGCTAGCGCTTTTGACCTTGACCCATTTCTCTCGCTAGATACTTGCTTGTAGTGATGATAATGTGGCGGAAGCCTGCCGCCAATATGCAGTAAGATTTCCAAATCTACCTACCGGTGTAGGTAGCCGAGCCGAGCCGGGCAACGATGTTATCGGCCACACAGCGATTACGCGATTACGGACAGTTCCAGCCCAGGTTCAGTGATAGTGGTCGTCCACAGAGGCACTCAGTACGGGTACAAGAAAGGATACTGGAGTTCTTTGAGGATAATCCCGCCGCAAGTACCAATGACGCCGCGCTACGGTTTAATGTATCGCAGTTCTTCGCGTGGAGTGTCACATTCACAACGAAGGCAAATATCCATTCCATCTTCATCGTGTCCAGGAACTCACCGACCAAGCGCGCGCGAACGTGCCTGCGTCGACCTTCAGTTTATGAATGAAACATAGACTTAATAGTGCCGCGTTATAAGAATAACAACTTGAAAACTCATTATTAAGTAATGTATTCAGTTTTACTAAAAGTCGTAGAACAAACGTTGTTACTTATGATGTCAGCTATCTACCGCTGCGAGGATGCTAGTTAATTACAAATAACCCTGTATATTCGGGGACCATTTCTACACTTCAAGGACATAACAGGAAATAAAAGAAAAAAACCCAATATTCAAGTTTAATGAATCTGGTTAAAGTATTTTTATAGCCCCGGTGATTTGAATTAAATAAACATAAGAATGTTTAAAGGTCATCAGTTTTTGTTTCAAGTTTGGGTTGCGGTGGGTGGTGAAAATTAACTATTAAATTAACTATATAGTACTCGGACTCTTATTGAACGACTTCCTGATCGTAATAACGTGGGATTGGTGGTCACATATCGCCGCTCAGCTAGAAAACTTTTCGTAAAATAATAATTTGTTAAGAGCACATTTAATCTTAACTGACCTGCTCGATTGATCCTGGAAATTGCCGCCGTCCAGCAAGCGGACCTTGGCGAAAAGCACCGCGGAGACGAAAGGCACCTCGGTGAGCTCCTCCAAGCAACACTGCACCCCAAACTTGTACCGCTTTTTCTTGGTCATGAAGGCCATGACGCCGCCAACATCGGGCCCCACCCTACCGCCCGCACACTCACACCACTATACAGTCACTACACTTAGCACTTCACTTCACATGAGGAATCCACTGACGTGTAAATGAACTATTAAAACGTAAAATATTCAAAACGCCTATCTAAATGCTGATGTCGGAGAGACTATTTTGGCATAGTTCTTCGCTGCGGTGTAACGAGAGTCGACCATCAGTCGCATACTTGTCGCTGTCATTAGTCTGAAACAAAAAATGTATGCTTGAAAACATTAAGATAAGAAAAAGAATATTACCTACCTATAAGTAGGTATAGTATACATGTGGAAAAAAAGATGATACAATGTGTGCTGACTTCAGATGATGGCGAGTAATTCTGCTGCGTCATTTCATTTGTTTAACAGTGATGCAATGATATGCTGTGGCTTTATTTCAGTGCAAAGTCGACACCCGGGCGCCACTGGACATACCCTCTGCTAGTAACCAGAGACGCCCGGCAACGGACGTTAGAGCGGCGGCGGCGTCGGGACGCGGAATAAAAAAAAAAAGTGCAAAGTTTAAATGCTTAAAGGCTAGAAGAATCTATTTATACTGTCGATTGATGGCACTTGGTGGAATTTGATACACATATTGGACAAAAACACTTGTACTTTCCACTTACTATTTTATTTAAGTGGTTTTGTCCAATATGCTAGAAGAATCCGTGACGTTTGAGAACTATTGCTTTAAACAATTTCGAAAAAGAATGGATGTTAAATTTGTAGGAGTTTAAATTAACGAAACACATAAAAGTAATATTAAAACCGGGATGTCATAGAACAATAAGGCCGGAAACATTAACCGACACTGATTAATCCCGATTATTATTATTATAGACTACAAGATAATGTGCGCTCAGAGTTATCAGAAGGCCTATCCATAGCAGCGGTGAGCTGTGTAATGCCTTCATCATAGCAAATTGCATCGAAAACTTTGCATTCAGACCCCAAGGGTTCACTTCCCTACCGTTGTCGTCAAATTGTTTGAGTGACAAACAATTTCATGAAATAAGTGAAAATGTCTGAACATTGAAGTATACAGAAAAAAAACGCCCCAAAAAGAAATAATAGCCAAGGAACCAGCAAATTTTCAAATGTAATTCCTTTGTATCTGTTTTGCCCAAACTACAAATAGTAGTTCATGCTGCATGCTATTGTATAAACTAAATCATTGTTACAACTTAATTATGTGGCAAGATTGAATTGCCAGTTTAAGTCTTGATAACTTGGCAACTTTAACTTGATTAAAGGCATGTTGGTAACTCTTAACTAAGAATTCTAATAGAGACCTATTGTTGTAAACAATACGATTCACCATACTGTAGAGATAATTATCTTATCTAAAAACGCAATTACAAATGTAATTACATTTGTTCGATTTCGACAGTAAGCTTTTTAACCGAGAGCTGTGCTGGGTGGAGGCTGTGTTTTCTGCCAATCCGAAGAGAAGATAACAAGAAGAACATAAATCCTTGCACTAGCTAGAACCTCACTACAGGCCCTATAATAGCGGCTGTTATCGTATGGAAGAGAAGAGAGGAAAGTAATGTGGTTATAAAGTTGCAAAGTATGACTGTAGAGGCTTTAAAAGTAGAGGTAGGACCAGGAAAAGATCGATGGTTGATGTTGATGAGATGATTGGGAAAAGAGCAGGCAGATGATTATGAATTTAGGTATTTGTTAAATACCTATATTACATCGTAACTTGTGGCATATCAATAAAATCACCTCTACCTTCCCCTTTGGCTGTTCACAGGTTTGATGTAATTGTTAACGATCAAGGCCTCCACGAATGACTCTTCGTCCATCGTGTTTTCAAAACATACTGCCTATCAGATGTTTGAGATATAGTGACACTACAGCATTGATAAGGCTACGTCTTTATAATAAACTTTATAGAAACCTTAAAAAACAAAAATTGTAACTACAATACCGCAAACATCTGCAGGATTATCTAGTTATAAAGAAATATAAAGCTATAAAGAAGCCTTATCACTCGATACCTATTTACAGTACAATACTCGTGTTGCCAAATGTGAACTTTTCATTAAACACTCATAAAACTATCCATAAAACACTTATTAACTCGCAGTCTTGTGAAAATATGAAATACTCACTTAAATCTGTCGACCATCCGATAAGACTATAATTATATCCACGTTAAATATCGATAATCCATATTAACTTCACTCACTCAACGAATTACAAAGCCGCGAGCTCCGCACAGAAGTCGATACGTGTGCGCACGAGCACAGACCGCGCGTGACTGCCACAAGTTGGCAACGACGAACTAACGAATACAAGAGAATGTTTCACACTTACTTCGAATTGGTACAAAAGATGATCTTAGAAGGAAGGGCTTTTACCAGCCCACATTTATGAAGACATACTGATTTTAATGGTAAAGGCTACAAGGGTATGGTATAGATAGACTTACGGCCGCATACTGAAACGTCATTCATTGACGTTTGGGTATAAAACATTTAAGTTTAAGGGCTGTTTAAGCATTTAAATGTTAGCTCCTAAATGTTTGAGTGACGATTCAGTATTCGGTCGTTAGAGGGTTAAAGAGTGCTAGTATCGATTAAAGTGACCACAGCTACTGAAACCGAAACCCTGGAGCTGCTCTCGAGTTTTATGTAGGAAAGTGTTATGATATGAGTGATTAGTCCATTCAAGATTACCCGACCTGAATTTCGACAGTCGTGCATCTGCCCCACCTACCGCAAAATCATCAAAGTAGTCTTATCAATATGAGATCATGTATTAACTAACACTCGGATTCAGTTTGTTTGTTTATCAGACACTGACGTCAGAAAATAAAAATACCACAATAGATAAAATAAAAGGTAAAAAAACAAATGAAATTGTTTGTTTAATGTCATCACCACCTGTCAAGTGAAATGATATAAGGTGAACAAGATGCACACAGATGTACCAAACAGTTGGTTGGTAGTTGAGTGAGGATAAGCGTATAACAGTGTAAACGTTAACTGCATCAATATTACTGTTACCGTTGTAATGGCACAAAAACAACATAAATTAGCTCCTTAGATTTTACAGTAACCCGTAATTGGAATGAGCTCTATAAGAACACTGAGAGCAGCCTATTTAAATTTTGTTTACGCGAGCTCTGATATGATATTTTAGTACTTCAAATAAACCACTATGTCTGATCCACATCAGGGATCTTGATGAAACAAAATCAAATTAAAGGTAAAAATACTTCATTTAAAAAAAAAAAAAGGTGCCAAATGATGTCCGCAGAAAGTAAAACTGATAATGCAAAAGAAAATCATTACTTACTTTGCTGGCAAGAGATCGGATGAGCGCACTATGGAACATTGCCAGTTAAAACCCCCAATTTACTTCACTCGGAACTTGCATTGCCTGCAACAAAAGAACATCAATTACATTAAAAACATGATAAGTTTGGGAATGTTTGTTTACAGTATGGATCTATGGTGTCTATGGGAATAAAACTTTATGATCCGAAACACCTTAGGTGTAAATTAAAAATGTTTTTAGCCGTATAGAATTCAATGGATTTTGTTTATAGAGCAATGAGTATGCTTAGTTTTTAGGGTTTCTATTGCAAAATCAATAGATGCCAAAAAATACCATTTCTATGTTATTGAAATCCAAAATGAGTGACTACACGAGACACACGAGATAATCTTGAGGGACCCCAACTGTCTCAGAGAATGTACCGAAATTAATTAGACGTAGTCGTGTTACCAATATGATACTCGTTTCTTTCTTTACCTGATGCAACAGCGAATGTAAAGTTATATTTTGTTATTTTATAATTCTAATTACTGAAGGTCGACTCGGCATCAAATATTACTAGCTTGAGATCAACCTTGAGTCTCTCAACACCAATCTGTCTGTTTACAAATAAATGAAGTTTAATTAAGTCCTCGTGTATATTACTTCCATAACGGAAGTTCCGTTGAACAAAAGGTGTACAGAAGGCAGAGATTGAAGGTATGTTATATTGATCCTGGCTATTAGAATTAAGGTTCTAATTACAGAATAGTCAATAGGTATGCCCGTGCCTTCATGGAAACGACAAAACTGTAGCGTTATGTAAGTACTTCTGCTTCCCCCTCGAAGATACATGGGGCACACTAAAAGTTTTGCACTTCTAGCTAATCGGAACTATTTGAACTTCGAATGTTATATTTTTTTAAACGTTGTAACCTTCTTAGTAATAAAAAAAAACAATTGGCGGGAAATCATTTGTCAATTGTTTTTTATCACACATCAAAGTTCTACGTATGCAACGAAAATGAAATTAAGTCGAAAAGATTTTAGAGCGATGATTTTTTATGATTTTAAAAGTTCTCCTCTCCGCAAGACTGTGCCCCTCGTCTTCAAAATGCGTTTGGGAGAGAAGCACCTTGTTTGAGTACCGTGAGGCGATGGTTTGCTGAATTTGAGAGAGGTCGAGTTTCTTCACATGACGAATTTCGTGAAGGGCGGCCTTCAACTGCCGTCAACGAAAATAATGTGGCAACTGTTAAGCGGTTAATTGAAGAAAACCCGCGGATTACCTATGAGACAATTTGAGGACTATTGGGGATTGGTATGAGTCAAATCCAGAAAATTTTACACGAAGAATCGAAAGTTCGGAAACTTTGTTGTCGTTGGATCCCTCATGAACTGACACCGGAGCAGAAGCGTGCTCGCGTGGAATGGTGCTCACAGATGATACTGAAGTACGACCACGG
This sequence comes from Nudaria mundana, assembly GCA_963556515.1. NCBI lineage: Eukaryota > Metazoa > Arthropoda > Insecta > Lepidoptera > Erebidae > Nudaria > Nudaria mundana. The sequence goes on along the minus strand of OY748289.1, from coordinate 24,696,998 downwards.
ACATTCTAACGCTGTTGTTGTCACAGGAGACGAAACGTGGATTTATTGTTTTGAACCCGAAAAAAAACAGCAATCTTGTGAATGGGTGTTTGAAAATGAGAACAAGCCAACAAAAGTGAGGCAGGCGAGAAACGTTGGTAAAAAAATGATCGCGTTTTTTTTCTCAGCTACGGGTCCCATCTGTACAATTCCACTTGAAGATCAAAAGAGTGTTAATGCCGAGTGGTATTCTACCATTTGTTTACCCAGGGTGTTAGAAAAAGTTCGCGAAAGACGACCCAAAAGCCGCGTTCTCCTACACCATGACAACGCTTCTTCACACACGGCCAACAAAACAAAGTCATTTTAGCTTCCGATAAAGTACAGCTCGTCACCCATCCTGCGCAAAGCCCCGACCTAGCACCCTGCGATTTCTGTATTTTCCCCAAAATCAAAGATTTGATCAGAGGTTTCACTTTTACCAACTCCGAAGAGGCAGTGATAGCGTTCAATCAGCACGTAGAAAACATGCCTTCAGATCTGTGGTCCTCCTGTTTTAAAAAATGGTTCAATCGCATGAAAAAATGTTTAAAATGTAAAGGAGAGTATTTTGAAAAGCAATAAACATAATATTTTGGTTTTAACATGTTGTTTTTTTAAGTTACGCAAAACTTATAGTGTGACCTACGTATAAGCATGATTATATGTATGATTATATGTATGTTACAACAAAAAATAAATATATTTTATTCATGTAGGTAAATAGCCTTTAAATAGGAAATTGGTACGGTAAATCTGATATAATTGCAACAGTTAATTGGCAGTTTAAGGCAATTGGGCAGAACTTGCGTGGGTTTTTGCATGCTCACCCTTAATTGACCTGTCGCACACGCGCCACGCCAATGATAGCACATCCTACACACACAATTAACCTGATGCATCACCTTTGATCTAGAACTGATATTAGATCTATTTAAAATATTCTATTATCCTTCTTAGTTGGCAATTACATGCGAAAGTCCTCGTGATTGTAAAGTGGTGATTATATAAGACCTTCATGTGGTAATGGTTTACCTTTCCGGAAACAAGTGTGGGTGGATTGACAATGTCGGCAATACCATTTTCTCATTACTTACAAAATTGAAGATTTTCATTTCCACATTAACTACTTCTAGTCTTCTGATTAACTTCAATGCCTTTGGTAGAATGTATGCGCGTGTCGATTTGATGGGAAAAGTAGAATAAACTGAGCTACTTGAGATAAAACAGCCAGCTATTTGTTATAGACGTGTTAGTATAACGTTCTGGCCAGGTGCCAATGCAGAGGTTTTTCCTAATTCACCTTGACTGTTCAAGGCACCTGCAGGGCCTCTAACACTGTGAACATACGCTCACTCAATTACCACTGTTTCTATGTCGACTTGACGATTACAATACGCTCTCGATAGTAAATATACAGTAGCTGTATCTACAGTCCTGTCATTAAATATGAAAAGATCTTTATTCAATTAGGTTACAAGGTAGCACTTTTTAAGGTTAGCCAGTTGATAAGTGTGTGTGTGTGTACCATCTGACAGGGCTAGTGGATTTCCATCTGTCAGGCTCTACATCTTAATCTTAACATAGTATAAAACAAAGTCGCTTCCCGCTGTCTGTCTGTCCCTATGTATGCTTAGATCTTTAAAACTACGCAACTGACTTTAGTGCGGTTTTTACCAAGAGTGGTTCTCGAGGAAGGTTTCAGTACAAAATTTGTCAGGCTTGCGAAGCGGCGTGAGTCCACTAGTAACATATAATTACATTAAAATTTTACGAGATAAAAATTATAAACATCACAAAAACTGCTCATATTTTAAGACTAGTTTAAGCAAACCAAAAATTCTTGAATGGTGCTACTTTTCAAATCAATCGGACACGCTCGGATTACAGATTTTCGTCAATCATGCAATTACACCATCTCTACGACATTTTAATCTACGAGTATCCTCTATGGCACTGGTACACTATTTTTTGATTGCAATCACGCAATGGTCACTTTAACCATTGGGACTTAAAAGCTGTGATGGACTTGTTTCAGACATTATTTAACAGTTCAATGGTCCAGTTTTATCTTGTTATCGTCCAACTTTGGCGAATATTCACGATTCGGTTGAAAGTGTGAAATATTATAAAGCAGTAATAATTATTGAAGTGTTCTGCTTGTCAGCGTAGTGTAACACGATCGTGCCACTAATCGTTATGTGCTTTACCGAGACGAACTAAAAATAATGTTCAGCTCGTATCGATTACACGTGTAGACAGCTCGAACTCGGTTCTAATTGCCTCACCAATGATCATAGTACTTGTGTTAACGGTAGTTTTCTAAATAGACTGGACTGAACGTTATGCAATAAGATTTTTTATTTAAGTCAGTCACTGCTTAGGATTGTTTGATTATCATTACTACATTTCAAAATACTTTAAAAAAAGGAGGAGTTATTTTTAGTATGTACACCTACACCTGTGCCTACACTTAATGGCTAAATATTTGTTCATAGTACTTATACATTATATTATCTTATAAAAAGTATCCGGTAATGTTATTTTTCGGATTCGTGCGAACAAATAGTTCGAAACGCGATCACATTCATTACCAATTAGCATAGCATCGACCAACCACCGACCAACAGTTAGCTTGTACGTTTACATAACATTCGTTTCTTCACAGGCCAAGAAACGTCTGACAAGCAATGTGTAAGTTTCGATAACAACAAATGGTAACTCAGATCAATATAGAAGGGATCCTTTGGGAATATTTGAACTTTGGTCTTGTAATTCCTGAATTGACCAAAAATATACAAAAATATATTATGAAAGAAATAAATCGGCACAAGAGAACCTCCGGCTTGACAAAAGATTAAGAGTTGAAGAAGATAAGCAGATGTAGGTCAGTAAGTTTCTAACACATGTACTTTAACAAGTGTTTACCTTCGGTTATGGTAGAAAAAGCATTGCTAAATATAGCACAATAAGTAAACAAGATTTCAAAATTATAAAAGGATAGAAAAGGCCAGTTGTCTGCTCGTGTCAGTAGCGTAGTGCCATCACGGTTGACTGCGGAGGTGGCACTATCGACCACGGGTAACCCCTCATTAATCGCACTTTTTACATGATGCAGAAATTGGTTGGAACCGAAGTCACCCAACCGTGCATAAGATACACCTGCCCATATGTGCGTTAATTACATATGTTATGTGGAGCTTGCTACAAAAACGGTATTGCGTTTCAACTCGGTATTACAACATTTATTCCATTTTTTATGTACATTGCATTTAGCTTTAGTTCATAACTTACATCCAATGTTATGTTTAAGTTCATCAAGAACTGTTGCGAAGGGTCGTAGTATCTATTGTTATTTATATCATTATCAATATGCATAGGTATATAGTTGCAGTAGATATTTCTTCCTTTGTGTCAACATTCCAGGCAATATGATGTCAGATACTAACAGAATTGAAAATATAATACAATTCCCTTAGCAATTTAAATGGAAACAGATCTCTTCGAAGCAACTTCATTTGTATAAGATTTAGCCTGTAAGAATGATAGTAAGTAATGAATAAATAAACGTATCATGCCAACTCTCAAAACGCCAAAAGTAACATCTAAATGTATTAAATAGAATACAAAACAATGCCAATTTCATCAGACATCAATGGCACAAAAACTGAAACAAAACAATTACCATCACCATAAAATAATACCAAAGATAAAAAGCGCAGTAAAAACTCCATTGGTGAACGATCACGCAAGCTCTTTGGTCTCCTTGCTTACAATTGACGATAAAAAAATATATTAATCTTGAGAAGTCAGCGTCGCGTAAAGTTTTTTTACGAACAGCATGACTGAGTACCAAATAATCGATGGTCACCTTAGAAGTTCGTAGTAGATAATAGTATGATGGTAGATAAGATACTATCCATGTTGAAATCGCTGTTTCAGTACATGGTACGCTTCAGTAGACTGCACTGCATGTTGCTTATATTATTTCAATTATGTTGCACATGAAGGGGCGCTGTACATAACCTAGGCAAGATCTGGAACTAAACTGTTCTCCCTGAAGATAGATTGACTCTGGCAGCTTTACATTGGTGGGTCTTCATGAGCCCAATTGTGAATAGCCAATGACTTATGGTTAGAAAGGAATACGCCTCTAATATTATCCCAAAATAGTTTATTTGGAATCACATTCGACTTTATTTCCCCAACCTAATTTCGTGATATATAGTGTGTAAGGCGTGGATTCTTACGATCCTGAATCATCGCAAATCTCCAACTGAATAGGAATTACGAGCGCCTCTTTTATTTGCTATAAAGCACGCCTGAGATGACACATTACTTTATCCTAAATATCGTCGGCGTCGACACATTTGGAGCAATTTTTGCAATATCTGTACAGTTAATACATTCGTAGAAGTACATTGTGTATAGTAATCTTCGTTATTAGTATATTGTGATTGGTGATTTCACCAGCTTTATGATAAGCCTGGGAGGAGGAACCTTAGTTTAAGAATCCCAAGTCTCTAAAAAGGTATTTTACTCGTACTAACATAATTACTCAGTAGATTGGAAAAATGGCAGTGTAAACTGGAGAGTGTAGATTTGAAAATCAGTAGAACCAAAACTGAGTACATGTTCTCTGATTTTGGCGGTCGCTCCAGTTCTACACCCATGGTGTTATACGGCGCACCAATACCAGTTTGCTCCAGTTTCCGGTACCTCGGCTCTCTTATCCAGCATGATGTGGAAATCGATCGTACAGTAAAGCGGAAAAATTACAAGACTGTCGTCAGACCTGCCGTCCTGTATGGACTTTCATGTTTGGCCGTAAAAGCGACGGATGAAAGACAAATGCACTTTTTTTCTTTTTTTCTTTTTTTTATTTGGTTCGCCAAATTGACGCCGCCCGCCTGGTGGTAAGTCGTGACGACGTCTAGCGATTGTGGGCCACTCTCACAGCACACATTACTATTGAGAGTGGCCCTCAACTTGACGACCTACTGATGTGCCTCTTCACGCTCCGCTTAAAGAACCCAGGATTATATGTGGGAGGAAACACGTGCACAGGCAGGGCGTTCCAGGCCACTATCGTTCGGCAGAGAAACGAACGTTTAAAACGTTCGGTTCTCGCGAACATGCTATCCACTGTGTGGGGGTGGCATCTCTGCCCGGCACGAGTCGTTCGAAATCGGAAGGAAGAGGGTGGCACATGACAAATGTAGCCGAAATGCGAATGTTAAGATGGTGTGGTGTGACAAGAATGGATAGAAGTTTGAAGTTTGAAAGTTGCACCAGTGAATGAAAAATTGAGAGGCGAGCGACTGTCATGGTATGGACATGTTATGTGAAGAGAGGAAAGCAATGTCGTTAGAAAGGTGCAAAGTATGACTGTAGAGGGTTTAAGAAGTAGAGGTAGGCCAAAAGATGGATGGAATGTGTGAAAGAGGATATGACAAGGAGAGGAGGTGACTGAAGAGATGACGTCTGACAGGGATGTGTGGAGGAGAAAGACCTGTTGCGCAGACCCCAAACAATTGGGATAAGGGCAGGTAAATGATGATGAACATAATTACTCACAAATTATTCTGTACCTTTCAGAGTACACGTACACACGGTATCGTTGGATGTTATTATGCACTCACCTCGAACAATATTCACATAAGATCCTCTCGTTGTATAACCCAATGTGGGGATATACTGTGGATATATGTGATATAATGTGGGAATAGGACCGAATCATTTATGCACAGTATTACGTTCACACGCATAATGACCAATCCTGAATCGCGTAATGACGCATTTGCATATTGTCACCATAGACGGAACGAATAGAACTAGCGAAGCCGCCAAAAGGGATACTATATAGCAATGGGATACCATTTCGCTCGCCACTCCTTTGTGAGCAGCGAGTGTGTACGCACGTGCGATCACGGTTGAACAAAATATTATAAATATGCCGTATTGTGTGGTGAAAAGGTGTAAAAACACTTCAATTATTCATAGAAAGAATGCTGGATTATCGTTTCATAAGTAATTAACTATTTCTTATTAGATTTCATAACATTTTTCTAAATATTTTAGTTGCACAAACTAGGAACACAAAACCTCCACCATATCATACAGAGTTGCCATATTTTTTTCATAATTTCCACAAAATATTTAGCAGTATTTATGGGAATTTATAAAGTACTGAGTAAAAAAAATCAGTGTCATCAATGTTACAACCTCGATGTTTCTAATCATCATCATCATCATTCGTGCGTTAGTCCCGAACTCCCGATCACATCTGTGTCCGGGATCTACATAATACGTGGCTTGGTTATTTCGGCAATCTTGGAATTGACCGCTGTCTGACCTCCCAGCCATCCTATATATTTATGTTACTGTGTCAGTAGTTTAATTTCAGTCTAACACTACAAAGGCCTCAGTCTTAACCTAATGACTATTGATATCTACTTCATGTATAGTCAACGACAAAAGTAGCTTAACCAATAATTCTTATCTGTTGATCACTAATAGCTGTTAAACCGATCACAAAATCATAAACAAAACACGAAATATATTAACTTTGTCCTTGGGGATTATAAAATTACTTGTACATTGCTGTGGCACATGCATTGGGATGTCATACTCTTCAGGGCTCGTGCCGGAGGTCTGGAAGGAGGCGAACGTACAACCGATCCCCAAGAAAGGGGATCGGTCCGATCCAGGCAACTATCGACCCATAGCTGTCACCTCAGTCATTTGCAAGGTGCTTGAGCTCCTTATAAATAAGCAGCTCATGCAATTCCTAGAGGATCACTCGCTAATCAATGATCGACAATACGGCTTCAGGCCAAAGCGATCAACGGGTGATCTTCTGGCATTCGTAACGCATGTCTGGGGTGGGGCTATGGAAAGGCACGGCGAGTCCTTGGCTATTAGCCTGGACATCGCCAAAGCCTTCGATAGGGTCTGGCATGCTTCGCTCCTTTCCAAGCTTCCGGCATATGGTCTACCTCCTCAACTGTGCAGCTGGATTGCCAGCTTTTTAAACGAGCGCCGAGTGCGGGTCCTCTGCGATGGCCAGGCTTCTCGCTTCTTGCAAGTGAATGCCGGGGTACCGCAGGGGTCCGTACTATCACCAACTCTCTTTCTTCTGCATATCAATGATATGCTATCCCTCGGGAACATTCATTGCTATGCAGATGACAGCACACTGCACGGGAGTTACTCGGTTCGTCCGACGGCGGGGCGATCTGAGATTGAGGAGGAGAGACGACGACTCGTGGCTGATCTCGACCGTAACCTCGACAGTATCTCTCAATGGGGTACCGAGAACCTGGTCGAGTTCAATGCCCGCAAAACACAGGCGTGTGCATTTACTGCGAAGAAATCCCCTTTCCTTCCCCTACCCTCTCTTCAGAATGCATTATTACCAATGAAGGACAACCTTGATATCCTTGGCATAGACGTTCGTCGAGAGCTCAATAATAAAAACTACATCGAAAGATGTATAGGGCTAGCTTCGCGGAAACTAGGAATACTGAATAAGGTAAAGAGATTCTTTACACCGGACCAGAGGTGTCTGCTGTACAAGACGCAGATTAGACCCTGCGTCGAATACTGCTCTCACCTCTGGGACGGCTCCGCGAAGTATCTGCTGGACGCTCTCGACGCTATGCAGCGACGGGCTATCCGTATTATAGGTTGTCGGGAGGTAACGGGAAGCCTTGAGCCGCTAGCTCAGCGCCGAACAATAGCTTCCTTGGCCGCATTCTACCGTATTTACCACGGCGAGTGTTCTGAAGAGCTCTTCAATCTGATCCCACCCTTTTCCTTCCGATCCCGAACGACTCGTGCCGGGCAGAGATGCCACCCCCACACAGTGGATAGCATGTTCGCGAGAACCGAACGTTTTAAACGTTCGTTTCTCTGCCGAACGATAGTGGCCTGGAACGCCCTGCCTGTGCACGTGTTTCCTCCCACATATAATCCTGGGTTCTTTAAGCGGAGCGTGAAGAGGCACATCAGTAGGTCGTCAAGTTGAGGGCCACTCTCAATAGTAATGTGTGCTGTGAGAGTGGCCCACAATCGCTAGACGTCGTCACGACTTACCACCAGGCGGGCGGCGTCAATTTGGCGAACCAAATATAAAAAAAAAAAAAAAAAAAAAATGTAAAAAAGAATAATATTTTTTTTTGTGCTAATCAACTTTTGTTGTTGACTGTACTTTGTACTTACACTGGAATGAAGCTTTGTTCATTCATCTTAAAAAGGATTATTTTAATTATGAGAATTTTTTTGAAAGCTAGTAATTAAAGTGTGTTTACTCAGTGTTTATCACGTTTTTATTTATTTTAACACTTCCCCATCTTAGGCACTTATCATAATAATCATTTGTGTAAATGACAAAATAATTGCAGATAACATTTACTATAACAAATATTAATTTTCCATATGTATGTATATGTATAGAGATTTTTAGGAGATTTTTTCATTTGCTGGCAACATTACGCACACGCCGTTAGTGGTATCGGTACACGGAAATCGGAGTCACACGCACACATTGAAAGTGTCATTTGGCTTCACGTGTTCTTTCTACATGTTCCGTCTATGTTATTCTTTTAGTCTGAGATTGTCACATTGGCATTTTGACCAAAACTTAAAATGACACATACGTAAAATGAGCCATCAGTATAATTATCGTGTAATTTACATGTGTCGTTTCGCCCGGGGCGCCCAGCGATTGGGCGATGGGGCGACCGCGCCCTTGGTCCGCAGAATAAAAAAAAGCGTCTGACCCGTGCACGGAGGATTTCATTCGTACCTCCATACAGATAATAAACTTAAAGTGTCTGTGCGTAATTCCAAAGTTACAGCTTTTCACTAAATGCATATGAAAGTATGAAAGATACCCATTTAAGAAACGCAATGTTTAAAAAAAATTGTCTCTCTGTCCGTTTGTTCCGGGTAATCACAGAAACGGTTGGACTGATTTAACGTGACTGTCACTGGCAGATAGCTGATGTAATATTGAATTGTTTCCGCGGGAATTGAGAACCATAAACATATTTCTCGCGAGCGTCCGCTAGTAATTTTTTTTTTAGTTCCATGGCCGCGGCCGCTTCCACCTCCGTTGCCAGGCGTCTCTGGTACGCACGCAGAAGGTATTTCCAATGGTGCCTGTCGGACTTTGACCACCTGTATGGCTTTTTCCGGGGTTTGGTCGGGATGAGAATCCCGCGTCGTTGAGGTAGTGTTTTATCCCGCGTCGGTGAGTGAATCTGGTTGCGTGCTGTGGGACTGAGGCCCCGCAGTACGCGACCTTTCTAGCCTGCTTCTGTAAGGACGGCGGGTGACTATGCCACCGTTCCTAAGCCCCGATCATGGAGGTCGATGATCTTTAAGGTAGATGTGTGTGCGGCGCCCTCTCAAGTTGGTATTTTGGGACCAAAAACTGGCAAAAAATCATGTGTGTTGTCATCTGAATTTAATCAAAAGAAACCATTTGGCAGTTTTTGAGGATTGTTGTTTCGCGTCAGCGTGCAAATTGACTTGTTCGTCAACTAGCGGGCATGGTACGTGTGCACAAGTTGGCATAGGCTAAATATTCTTTCTTTCGAAGTTTATTTTCCATGATTGAGAAACCGCTGTTGGTCATTATGCGTATTGGTCGTCAAGTGTATTGGTCGTTCTGCGTATATGTCAATCTGAGAATTGGCCGTTGTTCATTATGCGTTTTGGTCATTTTGCGTGGTATTCGTCGTTTACCGTATTGGTCGTTCTGCGTATATGTCAATCTGAGGATTGGCCGTTGGTCATTATGCGTATTGGTGATTTTGCGTATTCGTCGTTAACAGTATTGGTCGTTCTGCGTATATGTCAATCTGAGTATTGGCCGTTGGTAATTATGCGTATTGGTCATTTTGCGTATTCGTCGTTAACCGTATTGGTCGTTCTGCGTATATGTCAATCTGAGGATTGGCCGTTGGTCATTATGCGTATTGGTCATTTTGCGTATTCGTCGTTAACCGTATTGGTCGTTCTGCGTATATGTCAATCTGAATATTGGCCGTTGGTCATTATGCGTATTGGTCATTTTGCGTATTCGTCGTTAACCGTATTGTTCGTTCTGCGTACATGTCAATCTGAGGATTGGCTGTTGGTCATTATGCGTATTCGTCGTTAACCGTATTGGTCGTTCTGCGTATATGTCAATCTGAGTATTGGCCGTTGGTCATTATGCGTATTTATGTTAGGATTGGTCGTTTTGCGTGTAATCGCACTGTTATAACGACCGTATAATAGTAATATAAGTATTTATAGCATGATATCTCCAGCCAAGTATAAGATACTAGCTACCCACTACTCACTACGAAACAACGTGACCTTTACCCCCTAAATAAACAACAAGTGTAGAATTATTTGCTTGTTTTGACAATTATTGACCGAGTTATACTGTAAATGCAGAATTGTAGTTTATTTCTTCTAAAATACTAATTACTTTAAGGTGACTTGGTCGCATGGAAGGAGACAATCAAAGATACGGGCAGAGCCGCGGACGTACGCAGGCATTGCATCAAGTTAAGGTACATCATCCTTCAGAGACAACAGGTGTAGACAAGTTCGTATAGGTAACTATTGATTACGGGAAAGTGAAGTCTGGTTATGTGAGATGGTGTATAGTGGACCAGTGGTCAGTGCGGTCGTGGGCGAGGATCAATCGTGGAGAGAAATCGCTGAGGAAATGATCTGTGACGAGTCTTGCGGTTGCAGTGTGAAGCCGGGACACGTGACGGCCGCATTCAATTCCGCCAGTTCCGGCTTAAGATTTGCGACCCTCTATAATCAGATATACTTTAGGGAAATACGAGTTTAATATCCAAATAACAAATATTTACTTATCAATACAATAGAGGCCGCCATTTATGTTTATCTTTTAAGTGGTGTTTCTTATCGGTGGTTATAACTGCTATAAATTGTGTTCCAATAAAGGATATTCTGATTTGATATCATGAAAAAAATGTATTGCTACTGAATGCGGCTTAATGGGTACTGTAGTAATTTAACCAAAGATGTTTAATATCAATTACAACAGCCAATTATACAATTTATGTTTCCGATTGTCGGCACTTGGTGGAACGTATATGTACAAGTGAGATTTTTCATATCGTATGTATAACAACCAATCAATCTTTATGAAAGGAAACATTGCTGACTTACAATTATAATTGTGTTAAATTAATACAATGCCTCACGATAATCGTTGATTATCCTACAGAATGATTGGTCAACGGAAGCGCACGCGTTTTAAAAATGTTCAAACATCCGGCGACATATTAAAAGGCCACTAATGGAAAACATACAGCACCATACAAACACGCGATAAATAACACGTAATGTATTATGATTTATAATATCTAATTATGTTATATACATTCAATACTTGATATCGCAAAGATATATAATATATATATGTACTACCGCCAACCTCGATATCAAGGCAAGAACTTCAGCTAGTGGGGGTCAAATCCTAGTAAGATCAGTTTGAAATAATTAAAATCGTCTGTCTAATGTAAAAGGTTTCTCAATGGGAGCTTGCCTATACGCGTAGAAAGTCAATATACAAAATGGCGGATAGATATTTCATAGCTACGGTACTATCTGTCGATCCCCCAACAAGTGTCTACGAGGTGGAGACTGGGGTGGACACCCTCTGAAATAAAACGAACTGGGTAAAGTTCAATTACACGCTAAATAAACCTTCCCATAATGAACGTGGCCAAAGAAACTTGCTAGAACTACACTTGGGTAGGTGTGTGTGGGTAGGTGAGTGCAAAGACGTCACAATACCCTCACTTATCAACACATTCGAGCGTTATGTTTACACACATTGCACTTATCGTTTGATTCTTTTATTATAGTATCGCCAACATCAACATACCTGGCTATTAGCATTATTTTTTTTTGTTGGCTAACTTCTCGGTTTAAAAACACAAAGTAGATCTTAATTAAAGGCTATTCATACAAAGCACGTAACTAGATCACTGATCAGCGGCAAAATATGGTAAGGTGTTTCGAAAAAAGGCATAGAACTTTCCCGGTACACCCGTAAACACGACTCATTCACGGTCTGCCTTTGCAACAAGCTTTTGGAAAAACCAAAGGCAAAAACAGCCCCAGGATGACTCACGTGTTCACTCGTCCTTTATTAGTTGTTTTTCGTCTAAGTACTGGGCAGTTTCTGCCTCGACCTATGTGGACACAGCTAATTCTTCGGGAAAAGACAAAGAACACTTTGCAGCAGATTTAGTGGGTTTGATAAGTTTGACAAACGTCACCCTCAGTTGCAGTTGGAAGTGCCAACTGTAAAAGAACGATCTTGGTAACAGCTAATCGATAAGTTACAAACGCAATTTGTTTTAAAAACATCGATTGGTTCTGACGTTGATTGATTCGACTGTGAACGTTACTACGTCAATGTATTACTGGTGCGAGTCGAACCACGGCACTGTAACACTTCTATTCGATACATTACGGCAGAGATAATTTGTTTATGGCTTTAACCAAACGCTTTTTATTCGGCACACGATAAATATATGATGGCGTCAGAAGTTAGACACGAACATCGTCGTTATGAAAAGTTTTGCTACAAAGTACTTTAAATAAAACTAAACGAAGAATCCAAAAGACTTCGCACAAACGCCTTGTTCATACAAGGTCAAGGTATAGATAATCATTTTGTCATCATTACCCGAGTCATCATTCGAACTGATGGTAAGTTTGGGAGGAGTCCACAGATCAAAGACTGTCATCGGTACTGATACTGATCTAATACTAGCATTACGAATACCTATGCTTAGGTTTCACACTGTCATAGCTTGCTGCTGTATGTACCTACTATTTTGTTTGGAATTTTAACAGGTTATTTTAGATAGCTGAATTAAGTCCACATCACATTCTTAAGTTATTTCGATGAAAATAGTCAGTGAGACTCGCAGTAAAATTATGCAGACGTGACTGTCAGAATTTTATAAATGGAAATATTTTTAAGAATAATAATTAAAAAGTTAAATACGTGTAGTCTAGCCAGACTAAGGTGAGTTTTGGTAGCTCTCAAGTGCCAGCAATGAAGTCATTGACACCGAGACGCCATTTTAATTGAGAACAACTACACAATCATCTACCTATCCGACTCCAACTGCGATGGCCGTGATCACTCAAGTTAGATATTTTGAAATGACATCACCGCGCTGCTGTTATTCTCGAATAGACAAAAAGATATAAATACATATTCATATGTCGTAAATTAAAGTTTGCATACCCAAACTACTAAGGTATTGTTTAATTTTTCATTACTTTTATAACGAATTGTAACTACATACTCGTAGTTCCTGATTCGTGCATTACATACACACGGAGACCTTAACAAGATACTAGAAGTCCAATCCATGGACTAGAATTATGGTCTTTCGATCAAAGGATGATCTCATATTCTATACATTTTATAGCAACTAATAGTTTACACGATAGTTCTCGTCACTCGTATTTTATTCTCAGCGAGTGAACCGACATGATCTTATGGAGTCCGTGGGAACGTGGGGAGTCACTGAAGAAAATATATGAATACAGACTAGATTTGAAACACTTATTGTTTGTATAATGTCAGCATGTATTCTACAATACTATTCTGTTACCATCAGACTGATCATATTAACATCAGTAGTCATTGAACATCAGTAGTCTATTGCATGTCGCATCCATCTAGGTATGGAAAGGTATCTTCTAGGACGAGGTCGGAGGCACTCATAGCCCAGCCACATATGTATCATTCATGATTAATGTCAGTAGGTATAGCACTAACGATAGTTTGCAAAACTGTGTTGTGGCTGCTGCATTTGTAATTATTCGTACCTCTTCTGTAACTTAACGTATATTTCGCTACCACTTTAAACATGGTTACTAGAGTACTTGGAGTGTAAACGGTATGATTTAGACACATTGAGGGCGAACGTTGTAGGTCAGAGATACATCGCGTTCTGTCGCGGCGGGCGGCGGCGCCCCGCGCCCGTCATCAGCTTGTATCGCATAACGGATCGCCTGCTTACTCTGCTCTTGAACACGCTCTTCAATTTCTTTTGTAATTTAATGTATAATAGGTAGGTAGAGCCAATTAATAGCATCTCTGGTCACATTACGAATGTATGATAAGTTCATAGTGTTCATACTACTAATGCAATTAGTTTTATTGACGCACACTGTGAATATGCTAATTTGAAGAATTTACCATGAAATACCAGTTACACGGACTTAGGAATTTTAAGTGGCAAAATGTACAAGACTGTGGTCAGACCTACCGTCCTGTATGTACTGTCATGTTTAGCCGTAAAAGCGATTTATAAATGTAAACTGCATGCAGCGGCGATGCGAATTTTAAGATGGATGTGTAGTGTAACAAGAATAGATAGAATAAGGAACGAGTAATCACTGACTAGTCCACGGGCCCAAACGTACCAATAACAAATTTATACCGAACCTTCCCGAGCCTGTTTTTCTCAGAAAAATTGAGAAGCGAGTGTGGCTGTCGTGGTAAGGACGTGTTATAAGAAGAGAGGAAATTGATGTGGTTAAGAAGGTGCAAAGTATGAATGTAGAGGTACGCCTTTAGAAGTAGAGGCAGCCAAGAAAAGATGGATGAAATACGTGAAAGAGAATATGACTAGGAAAGAAGTAACTGAGGAAATGACATGCGACATGGATGTGTGGAGGAGGAAGACATGGTACCCCTGCATAGATGATGATCAGTTACAAGGATACAGTTTACGGTAAAATCAGTTGCAAACACACAGACTTGGCTGATACTATTCTTTCTCGTTCGAAATACATACATACCTAGTAAAACAGTGGGCAATCTGTTCTGGCTATTTGCGGACTGAAATTCCTATGGACAAGTGGAAATAGCGTAGACGAACCATTTGAAACATATCGGCAATATTTTCGCCAACGCCCCCGTAGGTGATTTGATTATATAAATAACACTGTTCATACTGCTGCTAGATTATACGAAGATAAAGACTTAAAACTTTTAATACATAAAAGTACCTACAGCACGGAGAGTACTTTACAGTAGTATAGTTGATTAAATAAGAGGTCGTTTTATGTTTCGTTGTAAATCCTCTATGCATGATGACGATAAAAGTATAATATGGTATTGCAGACCAAACACACACCAATCATAATTCACACTAAACATCATACAGGTTTGAAGTCAATACAAGGTTGACACTGACAGTGACTTTGACCGGAGCTCCGGTGCGCGACACCGCGTCTGCCACACAATGACAAGGTCATGCTAATTTGCTTTACGCGCTTCCCTACCTCAGCGGAGGATGATGAAAAATTCGTAAATGAAAACCTCATTCTCATAGAAAAATACAACTTATACAGAGACCGAGGCCCCCAAAATGCTTCTCACTTACTCTCCTTTCCTGCAGATTTTTGACAGTCCATGTAAAACTAGCATAAAAATTGCAGCAAAACGGTTATTCCCCAAATGCTGTGGATTCACAACCGGAGAATTGGAATCGGCCATTGGAAGAACCGCCCAGATAACTTATGGGAAGAAATGGTGAATCAGGATAACTATAAGGAAAGTGGCGACAACAAAGGATGTCCTGTGCGGATATCGTCACATTTGTAATCAAATGAAAAGTACCTTTGTGTCTGCAAGCGTAAGGACCGATTCAGGGATTTCCCCGAAGATTAGGTACATTCTTTTATATCACCAAAAATATATCCGGGAAACTTGCAAAAAAAGCAGTTACTATATCAGTATATCGTATAAGTAATAGTACGTATGATGTAGTTTTTAGGAAAACCGCGATAGAATTCTATGCGTTATAACGTCGCGTCATCAGCGGTATCACCGCTGCAAGTTGCGGTGCGTATATGTATCACGACCATAGAACATTTAATCACTGATTTGATCACATTTTAAACTATTGTAGACAGACACTTAGGATAGGGGGCGGTGGTTAACAATTGTAGGAAAAATATCTGAGAAGGTTCCATGTTGCGTTTATAAGTTAACAGTGCAAATCGCAAAGCTCCGTTGTAAAACCCCCCTGGCAGGCCCACGATGACAGCATCATCAGTATCATGGATTTGAAAGATTTCAGAACTTATAATGAAAACTCATGATATGCAGTAGCATTATAACGAAATTCTACGATCGCATGAATGACTCACCATACACACTGCAAACCGAGTTATTGTTGTTGAAAACGTTTCAACAAACAGTTGGACACACGTAGGTACATACTACATATCAGTTACTGTCTTTTGTCTGGTGAGGTACGTCACAATGGCAGTATTTTGCACCAAGTTTACTCAAGTGTCAGGTTTGACAATCGATTTGAACAACTTTCATGCTTGTATGCAATGAGCACGCGGATTTAACGAATCATTTGTTTTACTATAACATCTCAATTTGTAAATTGTACAGAATTTGAAATAGCCGATGTAAAGAAAGTCAGTAGTAACCAGGTTGTAGATATCGATAAGTCTACATCTATATGTGTGTCAGAAAGAAGCGATAAAGATTGGTTTGATGGTAAGAACTGTGAATTTAAATTCATCATTCATCGAGACTTTTCCCAACTCAGTTGGGGTCGGCTTTCCAGTCTAACTGCGATTCGGCTGAACTTCGATATTTTCCGTGAAGCGACTGCCATCTAACCTTCACAACCCATGGGCGATATTGAAGTTCTGTAGAGTAGTTAGACCGGTCGGATTTTTGATTTAGGGCTCCAACTACCCCTAACGACTGCCATAGATGTTAGTATGACAACCGGGACCTATGTGCGGCTTAATGTGCTCTCCGAGGCACAGAGGGGTCTCAATGTCTTAAGAAATGGTCACCCATCCTAAGACCGGCCTGAGTTGGTGTTGCTTAACCTTTGCAATGTGTTAACATTGTCGGTTACCACTAGACCACGAGCCCCCTCTGCGAACTCAAATGTGAATTTAAATTATTATATTTTAAAAGAAAAAAACATCATGTCCCATAATCACATTTACACTTGCAGCAAGTACAACATACATGTGGTAGGTTAAAGTATGAGGTCACCCACAAGGGCCACAAGTCACGACCCGCCATTGTGCACGGGGCGGCGCGGCGCGGAGCACTCTGGAACCGCTTCATGACCTCACATGATGCGCAAACTCGTGACGTATACCTCCTCTAATCTAACTTTATTTTTTAATGTAAATATTTTTAGTATATACTAATTATGTATATTGTAAGTAATTCTTATTGTAAATAAAATGAAGAAAAAACTTTATATTATTTATATAAACAATATGTGCCTATTCAAATTTAACTACTTATGAAAATAGTTCTCTTTGTAAGATGACAAAGCTTGACGAGTGTGGAATTTCAACAATTTTGTGGTATGGTATACTGCTCCTTGCGGTTTCAACAGTAAAGCACGTTACCTATCTTTCGGCTGTCATCACTACTTTGGTACTCGTACTATGTAAGTACCTACACATACTAATTACGCGATATGCTTTAATCGTTCAAACTCACTGAGATATTACTAGTTAATATTGTAATGGATGTAGGAACATCGTCTAATGCATAAACGATTATTACCAAAAAATTGGTGTATTTGGAATCGTTACTGTTACTACTTCTTCATTGTTAGAAAATAATCCTAGAAATTGTCCAGTATAACAGCATAAACAGTTAACAACACGGAAACGCTCTACGTGACGCTAAAGTCAGTGCTGCAGCTATCCGCCGGGCGCCACTGGACATACCCTCTGCTAGTAACCAGACGCCCGGCAACGGACGTTAGAGCGGCCGTGGCCTTGGGCCGCGGAATTAAAAAAAAAAAAAAAAAAAAAAAAAAAATTGCTGCTACTATTGTCATTGGCATAGACAAATACAAATCCTAGAGCATGAAGGTTTTGTACTCTACGACCAATTCTTATGTTAATTTTAAACCCAAATGTTTCATGCTATGATAAATTGATTATTATTTAAAGTAGAAGTGGCTCTTATCAAGAGTGTAGAATATATAAAGATGAGTGAAGATGTTTTTAAACATTTCTTTTTTTTTGACATTTTTATTCTGTGTACTAATTTTGACATTGTATAATTTCTAATTTAATGTGACTGAGTGATATTAATTTTGGTGTATATGAGTCTATTAGGCTTGAAATAAATGACTTATTATTATTATTATATTATATAAGGAACGAACTCGATACCAAACAACATTTAAAAAGGTAATAAGGAAAATTATTGTAATTTTCAGTCCGATAGGTCTTTTCGACTAAAGTAGTAAGTACGAAGGTCGAATTGTTCAATAGTAAGGAAAACTTCAAGTAAAAAGTTTTAAACCAGTTAATAGGTAGGTAAGGTAGGTACATACCTTGGAAATGGTCGGTACGTAATCGACTTCAAGGTGATACTGATATTGGACAGAACGCAAGAAGAAATGTAGGTACGACTTATTAAGAATGTTCGAGGTGACGCGACAACGTCAATGAAAGACAATAAAAGTGGACAATCGTACCTCGTTAACGCTATTGAACATGACGAAGTAATCATAATGGCACTGAATGAGTCCGAATGTTATATTTATTACATCACTACGCATATAAACCTCGATATTACTCCAAAGTTGCAGAACGTTCTAGACCTCTGTCGTAAGCTGAGCCTCATGAGGAAGTACTTAAGTTTACAGTGAATAAGTCAAGACACATTTCAGTCTCACGTTTGTTTCAAATAGCTGTAATAATCTTGGCTTTAAAGTAGAGGACGCTTATAATGGGCTTATGTGTGCCGAATGACAGCAATTGTAAATTGTCAAGGTAACGAATACATAACCAAATAACCGATTACAAAACCGAATCACATTGTTAGGATTAATTTGTATGAGATGTAGGTAGGGCGAGCTCATACACGTACGCAGAGCAGGTCTGCCGGCGACCTTGGCAGATGAAACATACCTGACATTACCGTGTTTTCCCCTAAGTACGTTAGCAACCTTCGAGATGACCGTTGATTACGAATCCGCAATCAATTATTCAAAAGGATGTAACAACGCATCTTAAAGTCTAACCGACCTTATGGGAATTAAGTTAGTAAGTTAGCGGAACTAATTTTGGGTTAAAATCTCCGTAAAAATGTATACGGAATCGAAAAGAGTAGTGTTTGGGGTACCTATATTTAAGAAAATCCAAAGGAAATGATGAATTGAAATTAACGGTTTTCAAGATTGAGGGTGGACTGGCAGTTGTGGTAAAACACTTAGAGGCATTTGTTTATTAATACATGTTATATAATATCGTAAGCACATTTTATGGTAGATTACAGTCAATATAGTGTGGGACTCGTACACAAAATGCATCTACGCAGGCAGTGAGGTCAGTCCCCTGCGGTTTATGAAAACAAGCTATTAGAACGGGCAGTCGCGCGATACTTATGTCTTCCATCCATCGTGGCAGGCAACGTCCGACAGATTGTCAGCCAGTAATGAGAAACACATTTGAGCGTAATGTCGCAATTTTGAACAATTTATATGTTTCTGTGATGAGATGGATAATAAAGTCAGGTAATCGGGTGACATCATTGAAGCTCGTAAACATTGCAATGAAATATTACCTATCTAAGGCCAGTCAGCTACTTACCTATACTTCGCGGTGGGATTTCCCCTTGGGGGAGTGCAAATAAATAGGACTGTAAGGATAGGCAATAGAAATACGCGTAGCACCAGTAGTCAAGAATTGCTAACTTGCTAACACCGCAATGGCCATGATCTGACATAATTTAGAAATAAAATGTATTATTAAAAAAATCAATTATAAAATGTTTGTCAGTCTGTTGGGTCCAGTTAATATCTGAGTAATGGCTGGATTGATTTTAATGGCTTTACTGGGCGGATGGCTGATTTTATAAGGATTAACTAAGGCTACTTTTATTTTAGAAGAAAACGAAGACGAGGTCGCAGCTGTGTGCAATATTATTTGGAGCATATTCTAATATTGTGCTTAATGGAATAAATAGCAGTAAGTACCAATAGATATGAGTGCACCTTGCAGCCTGTTATAATTTATTATCATATCTACACAATATATAGGTATATATATGATATGCAATAAGAATAAATAGATTTACTTTGACTTTCTGAGTTAGATGTACTACATATTTTCTTTCATTTGTGCAGATGTATCACCAGATGTACATAAATACGTTATGCCTGTCTTGAATAATGAAGTATTCTTTTTAGGGTTCCTTACCCAAAGGGAAAAACGAGAACCCTATTACTGAGACTTCGTTGCCTTACCGTCCCTCTGTCTTGAGCTGTATCTCATGAACCGTGATAGTTAGAAAGTTGACATTTTCACAGATTATATATTTATGTTGCCCTCTATAACAACAAATACTAAAAAACAGAATGTAATAAATATTTAAGGGGGCTGCAATACAACAAACGTTATTTTTTTGCCGTTTTGTACGGAACCCTTTGTGCGCGAGTCCGACTCGCACTTGGCCGGTTTTTTTTAGTTTTATATTTATGAATAAACAACATGTTAAGTATGTTTAATCTCAAGAACAATAATAGAAAAAAAAAATTTTTTGTTCTGGCTAATCTCTGGAATGACTGGACCGATTTTAACAGGACTTTTCACTGGCAGATAACTGATGTTATAAGAAGTAATATGGGCTACTTTTTATCTTGAGAATATGTATGTACGCAAGAGAAGCCATGGGTGTCCGCTAGTATTGTAGTAATCCAAATTCAATCATTAAAATGTATTATATTATTCTACAATCAGTAAATTAATCATATAATAACGGCATTAACTTATAAGTATACAATTTAACTTGTCATTTGTCATAAATAGAAATTAATATTGCTCAATATAGTAATTAGATATCCAATGGTTTTGTCACAGCCAGACTCCAGAATGATATAAGTGATATTTATATTGTTTTTGTAGATGTTATGTGACCAGTGAGATATAGAGAAATTGACAGGCATTTAAGTGGTGGTGAAGGACAGGAGACGATAGCCTCACCAGCGAGTAGTGTACTTTATCGACAAAAAACATGTTAGACACAAAAACCAAAATCATATTACCAGAATTGGACCAAATAATTGTAGGAATGGGACCAAAATTGAAATAGGCCACCCGGGAAGCAGTAGCTTTCAATTAATAACTAGGTATGCAATGCATAATGCTGTTGCAAAAAACTGAGCGAAGTGTATAATTTTCGAACAACGATTTCTTTTTTTTTTTATTTCGAGTTTTTAGTGATTATTCGTCGATGGTATGTCCGATTTTCATTTTTTTTGTTCTAAAGCACCCTCACGCCACACGTTATCACTGTGGTAAGTTTGAAGGAGATCGGTTCAGGCGTTTAGGAGGAGTATGCAAACAAACGAAATACATGAGTCGTCTAAGATGTGAAAAATGTTAAAATTAAATTAAACATTTGTTCACCCAGTCCAAAGATGAGGTAATAAATATAAATAAAAATACAGTCAAATAAACCTTCTTTTTTTTAAGTCAATTAAAAAATAAGGAGCCATCATAGGCAAATAAGGAGCCAACATAGGCAAATAAAACAGTACAACTAGGTAGGAAACTCCTGAAATCTCAGGTCCTATGGTAGCAATATCAGAGTGCTACCAGGCATGCATAAATGATTGGAGACACACTAATTCATTGCTCATCATCCACCGAGCCTTTTCCCAACTCATTTGAGGTCGGCTGTCCAGTCTGACTGCGCTGCAGCTTTTTATGTGGAACCAACAGCTAATGGCATAATGTAGGTGTCACTTCCGCTGTCTGTCCATCGATATGTATGCTTAGATTGTTATAACTACACGACAGATTTTTATGCGGTTTTCACCAACAGATAGTGGTTTTTGAGGAAGGTTTTAGAATATAATTTGTGCAGCGGGCGAATCGCAGGAGTCCACTAGTACATAATATAATAAAATGGTTATATTACAGAGACAAAGCCAAAATAATAAAAATTACAGTTATAAACTATAAAAATGGAAGGTCTCAGTGGTAGAATTTGTGGGTGTAGTTGTTTGGGATGTATGTATAATTTAATGACCCTGTCTGGATCATATAAAACAGTTATATTTTTGACTCACTAACAGGTAAAGTAACCATCTTTCTTATAGCTCTTACTTTATATCATCATCATCTACCTGCCCTTATCCCAATTATTTGGGGTTGGTGCAACAAGTCTTTCTCCTCCACACATCCCTGTCAGACGTCATCTCTTCAGTCACTCCTCTTCTTGTCATGTCCTCTTTCACACATTCCATCCATCTTTTCTTTGGCATACCTCTACTTCTTAAACCCTCTTATAGCTCTTATTTTATATAACTATTAAAAAAAACTTACCTATATTATTATTAAATTATAACACTACAAGATTCTTATAAGACTTTATATTTTGTTGCTTCTCAATCACCAATGTCAATATGTAAGCTTTATGAACAGATAAATAGTTTGAATGATACAACAAAGTTACAGAGATAAGTACTTTTGTTATGTTTTATTTGTGTTGTTATATTTTAAGTACGCTATCTTTTATTTTTTGAGCCGGAATTAATAGTAATCACTAGATTAACGACTAACTCTAATCACACCATAATGATATACATCAGGACATTATATTTATTAAGCAAGTACATATTTTGGATTAAAATTGTTATAAAAAATAAGTTTTCCTATTAGAATTTAGATTATAAGTAATTGTAAAACTTTGATAATAATGAATAACTTTTGTAAGTGTCCACATAGTAAACAAAAAGTTACAAAATAGTAATAATTATACATGCATGCATGAAAATTGGCACAGTAGAATGCAAGTTAAGTACATTACATTCCCACAGATCATCATTCACACTTCAGAAGTGTAATAGCATTGCAATGTAATACATAAGGTTTGAATGTTCTACTTCAGGTCGGCTCGGCTTCAGGTCAACAACTATACTTATAAAAATTTACTATCAAATCAAAAAACTCACCGACAACAGGTTTCTCACGAATTACAGCAATGTTTGATTTGATGGTATGCGAACGCCTAATCAAAAATATAATTGCACAGCTTACAAAACGTTTAAAATTCAACACTAAATTTGCACCATGGTATATAATTTACGAAGGAAGATGTAGTTTCAAAATGAACACAGTCAGATTACACACATTCAATCTTTCGCGATATCTGCCAACGATCTTAATGTTGAACTCGTTTCTCACGTCGTCTATCAATCAAACAGCCATTGGACGACAATTCCGTCCGACATCCTTCAACTTTGAAGTTTTTTTTACGCCACGGCCACAGACTGACGAAATCTTTATTTGACGTTTCATGTGCCGTCAAACGGGGTGAATAGGAATGCAGGGGTGATTAGGGACGAAACCGAAGTTGACTTTAGTACGTCAATAAATGTGCCATATTACGTTCGATTAACATTTTTTTGGTACATTTGAATAGTAGACTATATTTTTAAACAGCTGGCAACATCAAAGAAACTTCAAAGTTGTCATAAATGGTCAGTTGGAAGCGCCAAAGTTGGGTATCCGTACAAGCTCCTAAATTGCCATTTTTAAACCTCGAATTTCAATTGATTATAAGGAAAATGGTGATGAAAAAAGTACTTTTAAGGGAAGTCTACTTATTGTTATTTTCGTACAAAACCCTCTTTTTACTAGTTATCTCAAAATTAAGCTATTATAGCAAAAATCGTAAAGTGCTACAAAAAATTGAAAAAACGAGGTGACGAGGGACGCCTGGCGGGAGTCTTAGTTACCAGAGAGGGGTTAATCGGAACGTCTATTTCATTCAATAGGTACTAGTTTCAGTTCTATAGGGACCGTAATGGAAGAAACGGAACAGGGCTGTCACTATCTCGATTTCATGTAGGTAAATAAATAAATAATAATTTTATAAATACCTATATAGGTATTTATAATAATTTTATAAATACCTATATAGGTATTTATAATAATTTTATAAATACCTATATAGGTATTTATAAAAAAAAATTCTCATAAAGGTAGGATTTATTTTATCATGATAATCGTACTTAATAACAAGTTTTCTTGACAGAATTTATCCGAAAGTATATTCTATTCTTACCTATAGGCTTCGTGTTGATAAATAGGTACACTAACCATGGTGCAGTGTTTCGAGACTATCTAAATTTAATTTTATGTAGGTACCTACCTAATGTGTTTCTTATTTATGTAGTCATAAAGAATAATAAAATGACCGACACTTTTTTGGTCATTTTTATTATAGTACAGTGACATAGTATATCACAGAATACCACAATTCCTTAAGGTACTTACCGCAGTTCGCAGCATCGGTCGGTGTGGTAAAGGCGTTATAGCCGCTAATATTAAATAACCTACCCACTCTAAATTCATTAGCTATCTTCTTTAAGTAGATATTCTATTATTTCAGATATCAAAAGCTTTTCTTAGTAACCTTCAAGCAAAATGCCCCGTAAATACAAACCTACTAGAAGTAAGCAGTATAGGAAAAATTTAAATTATAATATTAGTATCATTAATTTGACTAGTTAAGTTTTATCTGATCGTCTCTGAGGCTGAGAGGGCCATGCACGAGGCAATGGTCAATTTTTTTTATGTTGAATTATAATTTTTGAAATACAACTTTTTGTATTATAACATTTTGATACTATAACATTTTTCTTACATATATTGTTTTATTTATTGCAGGTACCTACCTACATTAAAATTAAGAATTCACATTAATATTATGGATTAAGATTATCGTAATAATATTATAGATCAATTTAAATGTACCTACATCTGAGATACCAATAGTTGACATCTTACAGGGTGACAACCCTACCACTTTTTCCCTATTGCTACTTCATCGTACCTATTGACCCCTACTTCTGTTTGAATAGGAACAGGCTATATTTTAACGAAATAAGCAAAATAGTCTGTATTTTAATTGTTATTGTTGTTTATTTTTGTAACTATTACACTTAACTAGACTTTTGGTACCTTCACAAATACACGATATAAAATAATAGGTTATCAAATCCATCCTTAAAGATAAAAAACGTTCCTATTGCCCCCGTTTGACGGTGTCATTTTGATCCACAGAGAGAATAAACTAACAGAAATACAGGTTGCCAAGTATAAGTTGGTGTTCCATAAGGGGCGCCACATTACATTCAAAAACTTCAAAAACTTCAAAAACCAGATTTCAGAACACTATCACCATATAAAAACTCAACTAAAATGCTACATAAATGAAACTAGCAATGAGATTTTTGCGACTGAGTGGACTCGGCCAATGAGAGATCGCAACTCTACTCTGTGCGGACTTCCGAAAGGTATGAACAGAGCATTATGGACAAAGGCCATAGAGTAAAGTAATATTATTGATAAATAAATTTAAAAAATCAAAATGTTCTTGTTATAAAACGTCATGTAGTTAGGAGCAAAGAGAATTCAATACTATCCCTATGTTCGGGGACGACGCTTACGCGCTTATGCGCGCGTATGCACACCACGCTTTGAAATCCGTTCGACTGCCACTAAAGCGCGCCAAACTACCACCGTCCTCGCCGAACGCAAATTGCGTTCGATACGCTTTTTTGTTAGCTGTCAATTTCAAAATTGTCAAATAACTAAAAATCTTGCATGACACCATTTTTTATTTCGATTGCTCTGCCTGTCGACGCGCAAGCTTGTCTGTTTGTTCTGTTGTACAATAACAATTTTTTTTTTATATTTAGGTCGACAAATTGACGCCACCCGCCTGATGGTAAGCTGAGGCGACGTCTGGCAATTGAGGGCGACTCTCACAGTACACAGGAATACTATAGAGAGTGGCCCTCAACTTGACGACCCAGTAATGTGCCTCTTCACGCTTCGCTTAAAGAACCCAGGGTTATATGTTGGAGGAAACACGTGCGCAGGCAGGGCAGGCAGGTTCCAAGCCACCATCGTTCGGCAGACAAACGAACGTTTAAAACGCTCAGTTCTCGCGAAGACGGTTTCCACGGTATGAGAGTGACATCTCTGCCCGGCACGCGTTGTTCGGGATCGGAAGGGAGAGGGTGGGATCAGGTTGAAGAGCTCTTCAGAACACTCACCGTGGTAAATACGGTAGAACGCGGCCAAGGAAGCAATTGTTCGGCGCTGGGCTAGCGGCTCAAGGCTTCCCGTTACCTCCGGACAGTCTATAATGCGAACAGCGCGTCGCTGCATAGCGTCGAGTGCGTCCAGCAAATACTTCGCGGAGCCGTCCCAGAGGTGAGAGCAGTATTCAACGCAGGGTCTAATCTGCGTTTTGTACAGCAGACACCTCTGGTGCGGTGTAAAGAATCGCTTTACCTTGTTCAGTATTCCTAGTTTCCGCGAAGCTAGCCCAATACATCTCTCAATGTATTTTGTGTTATTGAGCTCTCGACGAACGTCTATGCCAAGGATGTCTAGATTGTCCTTCATTGGTAATATTGCATTCTGAAGAGTGGGTAGGGGAAGGAAAGGGGATTTTTTCGCTGTAAATGCACACGCCTGTGTTTTCTGGGCATTAAACTCGACCAAGTTCTCGGCACCCCATTGGGAGATACTGTCGAGGTTTCGGTCGAGATCACCCACGCGATGTCGTCTCTCTTCCTCTATCACAGATCGCCCCGCCGTCGGACGAACCGAGTAACTCCCGTGCAATGTACTGTCATCTGCATAGCAATGAATGTTCCTGAGGGAAAGCATATCATTGATATGCAGAAGAAAGAGAGTTGGTGACAGTACGGACCCCTGCGGTACCCCGGCATTCACTTGCAAGAAGCGAGAAGCCTGGCCATCGCAGAGGACCCGCACTCGGCGCTCGTTTAAAAAACTGGCAATCCAGCTGCACAGTTGAGGAGGTAGACCATATGCCGGAAGCTTGGAAAGGAGCGAAGCATGCCAGACCCTATCGAAAGCTTTGGCGATGTCCAGACTAATAGCCAAGGACTCACCGAACTTTTCCATAGCCTCACCCCATACATGCGTGACGAATGCAGCACATTTTCGTAGCACCACCACCGGAATGCCCTCAGGGCCACTGGCTTTCCACGTGTCGAGTGACCGCAGCACTGCCCGTACATCACATTGCCTGATATCAATATCAGGCATAGTGTGGCCATAGTTGGCGATGGCGGGGGGCTGCAGGCCACGGTCATCGACTCGGGAATTAGCGGTCTGCGAGCATGTCCGCCTTCTCTTGGGCTTTGTGAGCCAGTGATCCATCAGGAAAATGCAGTGGTGGCAGCGAGGGTTGGCAAAAATTTGACTGTACGGCTTTGGCCAGTTGCCAGTATCCACGGCTGCCCGTGGGATGGGATGTGAGCTCCTGACCAAGTCGCGCGACGCGCTGGGAATCCGCTCTCTTGAAGGCCCTCTTGCTGAACCTAGTGGCCCTATTGTACGCTGCTTTGAGGCAGTTCGGCCAAAATATCTCGTCAGAAATGGGTGTTTTCACCCGAGTTAAACACTCTACTTTTCATTTCGATTACGAGGAAAGCAAATAAATAGTCAGATTAAAAATACCAAGTTTTGTACTATACGCCTATTTTTTTAAATTTTGTTTTTTATTCGCGCTTTTTTCAGGGCAGGATGTATGTGTGTGTGTCTTTTGATCATACCGACTTGTCATTTTAATACATTTTTCCATGCAAAATAGTCTTCAGTTTTTTTAATTTATCCAGTTAATTTTTTCACGCACATATTTTTTAGAAGCGCTATAGAGTATTTCTTTAATGATTTGAAGGCGGGCGGTTTAATCAGGTTTAGTCGGATTCTCAACCTTAAAATACTGAGTAAAATACTTAGTACTTTGAGGTATAACTGTCCAAATAATTATTGTTTGAGCTATTTACGTTTTATTTTTGTAACTCACCTCTTTTTTGTTTATGACCATTCAAAAACCAGAATGTTGTATTGACTTAATCGAACTTTGGCAGTATACGTTTTTGCTATCGCCTCAAGATGTACTGATATTTTTTTTTTACTTTTCCGCCCTAGGGCTGAAATGTATCACTTTCAACCCGCATATCAGGTAAGTAATGACCCAATTTCAGAGCATGAGATGAGAATGAATTTGCATTCCTCTATCAGTGTCCCTTGAGAACCAATTCAGCTAAGTCTTTAATCATAGCAATTGAGAAAGTACCTGGTTTGTTATGCGACTGTTTGTTTTCACATGTTGCTCCCTAAAACATTATGTTTTTAATATTTTATTTTATTATAATGTATAATACTCAATACCATGGAAGTACCTACTTAACTTACATCACGTGTAGCTGATACTAATATCGTGAAACTCTGGTAGTCATTATCATATTGTCAAATAATTTTACTACATGAATCACAAAAACTATGCTGGCTATAAACCTGGGTTGGACCCGAACCAACGACTGATCCCTTTCCAGGAGGAACGTTCTACCAACTGACCAAGACACTACTAGCCTAAAACAACTAATTTTGTGATCACATTGTGTTAATATCGCGATTTAAGCCAACGGACACAGAGACCATGCAAATACTAGCAGATCTTAGAAAGATCAGGCTTTAAAAATAGACATACCATTTCGAGCCCGTTCAGCTTAACAATAACAGTGGCTCCATTATTTGAGTCCACGAATGTTACAGTCTCTAAATCCATTGGTAGTTTAGTTGTTCTAAATTTGTATATTATAAATTTTCGTTATTAATATTATATGAACATGATAACTTTAAATTATCAACAGCCAAGTTCAGTCAACAACAAACATAAATATCTGACAGTCTGACACTGACAGAGAATTTGACTAGCAAGACTCCGATACCCTGATTGGCTGAAAAAAGGCTCTCCGTACGCAAATGTCATGCGCTACTCGCTTTAAGCGGGCTCGTCGAATGCGGGGTACGTCAGTCAGGAGTTACATACCTACAGGCAGGCATACGTAGTATCTCTATTAGATCTGTGCCTACAGGTGTTACTGGATTCACGGAATATTTTATATATTTCAGTAAATATAAATATTTTTGTAAGTTTTTATGAAATGGTTAAAATTAAGGATGCAGTATTAGCATTTAGAGAGTTAAATGGCCTCATTTGTGTTTACAAACCATCATGTGTGCCAGTGAATCAAGTTCAAAACTCAATCAAAACGAATCTGTGCAGAGGTTAGATTTATCAATTGACATCTTGGAAACTAAACTCTGAAGGAATATATATCTTAGGATTATTGTTATTTTATTCATTTGTTTACAGATTTAAATGCTTTACCAGATAGACCAATTGAACAAAGAGTAGAAATAGTAGGTGCTACAAATGAGCCCATGCAAGTAAAACTGGTGCCTAACTATGCTGATAATACTCTGGTGTGTGGTCCTCGTTATATAAATGAAGACTTTAAATGCAGTTTTGCTACTCACCTAGGGCTTTTTAGCAGTGGAGTGTTGTGTGAGTTTCACATTTGTTGTTATATTAGAAAAAATAATTTATCTATGAATTTGATGCTGCTCCATCAACTCTTTAATTATGTAGAGCTTGTTCTATTAGAACTATGTAACTGACTCCCCCTTACAATTAAATTAAATCAATTCTTTCAGTATTAGGTTTAAATGAAGGTACAAGCTTTACTCGGCACATAAATGCAGCTAGACCCACTAGAGCATTCAAAGTTCATGGACAGCTTGGCAAAGCTACAGATACCTACTTCTGGAACGGCAAGACTGTAGAAAGAACTACTTACAACCATGTAAGCAGAGAGAAATTAGATAGAGTTGTTGCACATATGCAGGCGGCTCATCAAAAGACTATGTTTGAGTTAGTGTTATCCTTTTTTAAATAATTTGTTTTATAAAATAGTACTAAATAAGCTATCCCTAAGAATAGCTATAATATTATAATATCAATATAATTTAAGTGAATACAGAATAAATGATATTCTTTTATTGCAGGTTGTCAGGCCTTCACATGGAATCTCAGACCACATATGACTTGGCTTCACAAGGTCTTATCAGACCCGCTAACAGCAAACTCCCAGTACTGTATGGTATCAAATGTGTTTCCTTTGAGCCTCCTAACTTTACATTAGGTAAATATTGGTAATCGCAGTGCAATTGAAATCATGAAATGGACAGATCAACCATAATAATATTTTTCATTCGTCTCCTTCCAGAAATACAATCTGTGAATGAATATGACAGATATCTGTGGACGTTAGTTCATGACCTTGGCATCCAACTAAAGTCTTCCGCACATTGTACCGGCGTTCAATGCATTAGACAAGGGAAATTTAACTTAGAGCATGCTCTATTAAGAAAACACTGGAGCCTCGACTATCTGATAGATAATATTAAAATGTGTAATGAATTGCTTGAAGAAAACCAACAGTTGTTAAGACCGAAATCTGCCATCATGGTTTAAATAATAATTGATACTACTAGGGTGGTTTGATAAATTAGTGACTTTTTGAATTTCCTGTGCAGAAACTTCGAATATGTCTATTAATAGGCTACTGTGAAATTTTGAGCAAGCTGAATGGGTCCACAACGACTATGCGAAATACACATGGTCGATGAACGATATGTCGCATGAATTATTTGCCGACCAACTTTTGTTCGATTGATTGTAAAAGCGAAAATTTTTTGGCAAAAAATTTTCGCTTTTTTTAGCATTTTTCGCTACGACATCACGCGTGAACGGCTGGACCGATTTGGATAATTTGGGTCTTATAATATTCGTGGAGGTTCAGGGAAGGTTTATAAGCAAAATTTCAGGCGGTACGAAGTTCGCCGGGACCACTAGTTCCTTATAGTTTCGGATTTGGCCATCCAAGACCTCTTCAAAAATTCAACCTGTATAATATACAACCTGCTACCCCATCCCAAATATTCTGCAGATTTAGACCCATGTGGCTATTTCCTACTTCTGAACCTTTGGGGAAATGGACGAAGTGGCCCGCAAGCGTCGCGGGTGGTTCGTCCGTCCGGTTGCCGGCGTCCCCGTTGGAAATAATAATAATACTTCTAAACCTGAAAAAATGGCTGGGTGGTAGGAGGTGTGGGTCAAATGAAGAAGTCATCATAGAAAATACACGTATTTTTAAGTCTTCAGAAAAGCTATTGCTTGGTAGGAAAAAAAAAAAAAATATGTTGAGAAATACTATAATTTTTTTCCAAAAAAAAATATCTTTAAATATCAAACAACCCTCGTATATTTAAAATATTTGTTTTATATATTTCGGTTTAATTAAATACACTAAGGTACATACCTATTTAATTTAAATGCAAAAATAATTAGTAGTAGATTTGAGTATAGTTATAAACTTTAATCATAAAGCAGGTTTTCAGTGAAACTAGTAAGTAGTTCTAGTAAAAACAACTATTTAATTTACAGAAGAAATATTATTATGATCATTGCATTACATATTTATAAGGTGCTAAGGGACCGCACCAAACTACTTTACAGATGGTTTATACA
Organism: Nudaria mundana; assembly: GCA_963556515.1. Classification (NCBI taxonomy): domain Eukaryota; kingdom Metazoa; phylum Arthropoda; class Insecta; order Lepidoptera; family Erebidae; genus Nudaria; species Nudaria mundana. The sequence continues at coordinate 24,665,452 of OY748289.1, read as the reverse complement.
AATATATCTATAAATCTACTGGAATCAAACACATAAATTTTTTGTTCTTGTGCTGCTTGCCCCTATATAATGCAGACGAAAGGAAGTTATAATAATGATATGTCTTATTCTACAAGTTTTGGGGCAATAGATGTGAGTTTGTATGAATAAAGTTATACAATTTTTATTTTTATATTAAGTATGACAATTGCCGACGCCCGACTGATAGTAAGTCGCGATGTGGTCTAACAATAGTAGGCGACTCTCACAGTACACAATACTATGGAGTGGCCCTCAACTTGACGGCCTAGTGATGTGGCTCTTCAGGCCCTGCAGGCCCTGCTTAATGAACCACAGAACAACTAACATCAATAGCATATTCTAAATAAATTATCACTAGTTGCTACATATAACCACACCACTCAACTACCACCAGGTGAAGGTGTGGATGGATTAGACCGTTTCTCCATTTGTTCTATCCTCTTATGTCTTATCATATTAGACAAAATGCCGTCAAAGGATGTTGTTTTCTTTTTGGCAGACCCTCTCAATGTATCTTCCCCTTCTCTACGTACTCGTAAACGTAAAGAATTCACTTCATCCATAAAATCAAAGTCTGATTTCTCTTCTCTAATAGGTGAAACGGGCATTTCTGGCTGGTTGTCTTTGCTAACATGCACTGGAGACGGTGGCCTTCGGCCTGGACATTTCCATTCTAATGGTAAAGTGCCACTTTTATCTAAAGCTTTGTAAAGTTCCTCAAGTTCTGCTGGCTCTGGCATCCAGCTTTTCCCTATGAAAATACCAGATTTTGATAGTTCATCATCTGAACATGGAACATCCCAATCTTCACCTTGTAATTCTGATGAACCCATGACCATGTACCCAACCCAAGGGGTCTTCTCACAGCTACCAAATCGTTTATGCTTTGCTTGGTTAAAACAGATAACGATGTTACGGAAATTAATGTACACCTTTGGATCAGTTTAAATATAAATAAACAGCATCCGAGAGCGAACATAAATAATATCATAGAGCAAAATTGGGATGCCCGATCTGAATCGATTTTAAAGAAGATCGATTCACGGCAATACGATCTGGCGATTTTTTGAATCGATTCAACAGGATGCGATCTTTGTTCAGATCGAATCGTATGCTTGGAAGATCGTATGAAAAAATCGCATCATTAAAAAACGAAAATAATGCACATTACATTGTATTTATCTTTGATAACACTCTCATTTTTTTGCACATACTCTTAATTTAGTTGTGCAAAAAGCTGTGGAGGAGACTAGAGGCTTAGATGCATTAGTAAATAAGGTCAAAACCAATGTCACATTTTTTAAACACAGTGTTTTAGCACAGGTGAATTAATAAAACTTCAAAAATCTAATAACGTATTACTAAAAAAGTTAGTACAACACGTTATAACCAGATGGAATTCTAAGCTGTTTTTATGTTACAACAATTTATTGATCTTTATGAGTTCGTCAGCTCTATTCTACTCCAAAACCTAAAGGCCCCTGCTATGCTTGGTGGCAATGAAATAGCCATCATAAAGGAAATTATTAACGTTTTGACTCCTATAGAAAATGTTACTAAAGAAATCTCGGGTCAAGATTATGTAACGAGTAGTATAATCATACCAATTATTTTCTGCATTACTATATCGATTGAATCCACGAATACGGAAAGCACTTCTGAAGTTTCTGACTTAGCAGCAGAATTCAAAGCGAAAATACTGAGCGAATTTAATAAACTCTTTAAGAATATTGAAATAGTGCATCTTTTGGCAATTTCAACAATTTTAGATCCTCGATTTATAAAAATATATTTTTCGGATTTGCTAAAAACATCGGACTTGGGAGCCAATAAGGATACATTAGAGAATGAGCAAAATGTGGTTTTATCCGATGATGACAATAAGATTTGGAAATTTCATAGCAAGTTAGTGTTAGAATTGAATCTAAATATTCCAAAGGAAGGACTAGATGACATTTTGAAACAGTACCTTAGAGAACCATTCCTTGGTCGACAAGCAGACCCAATACTATACTGGACCACCAGATATAGTGTGTGGCCGGACTTAAGCTGTTTGGATTGAAGTATTTGACTATTGTTGCAACATCTGTCCCTTCACAACGTCTGTCTTCTCTAGCTGGCAACACCTTGACTGATAGCCGTAATAGGTTAGATCCAGTTCGTTTGTCTAAATGGTTGCTTTTAAAAAGCTTAAATGCGGAGTGTTGGCATTTATAGAAAACTTTGTAATCTTTCTGAAACTTACCTATTAAATATACAACTTTACATGCAATGGTACTGTCCTTTTATTGATTTTTTTAAAATTATGATACGATCTTCCAAGATCGAACAAAATCGATTCAATGTAATACGATTCAGATCGTGGATCGATTCACGGGGTTACGATTCATTATGATTCAAAAGATCGATTCAAAGTGAAAGATCGGGCATCCCTAGAGCAAAAATAATAAACAACTACCTACAACACAAGTACAACCTGCAAAACGAGTTTCGGTTTCGGACTATTCTGACGGATGATGTCATTTGTCAGTCAACCACTTGACAACCATGGTATGATATGGTTACAGGGCTTTGTGTCATTAGCCGCGTACCCCCTTAACTCATGCGACTGCGCGGCAGCCTCGCGTGCCGAATGGTTCGGCTGGTGTGGACGTGCCTCGGGCGAGCGTTAGCTCCTCCCCGAGCCAAAAGTTGTCGGTAAACTGGCCGCACTCAAAGATGTCTCGGTGGGCTGTTATCTGTTCGTTTGGAGTGGACGGTAGATTTTTTTTCGCGAGGCAATTATACTGAGGTAGGTATTCGTAGTTGTGTTTTCGTTTTAAATATTTATCATGAGCTCACAACAAGATTCTATTTGTTTAATTCAATTATATGGTACGTACAAAATGTATGATCCCAAATATCCAAGCAAGACACATAAATAAAGGTAAAGAGGAAGACTGTTGGAGGCTTACCTACTTTGAATACCTATACCAGTAGAAATGAAATACCCCGTTAATTAACTCATAAAGAAAATGTAGTAATTGCTATGATAAGTATTAATATGTCTTTGAGTAATTGATGGGTTCTTATCGGCGAGAAAGGAGCAGAGAAAAAACTATCCTTTTGAATGCTCGAGGACGTATGGTGGCTCTGTCTGGCTCGGCCTGCGTTTGGGCGAACTAACTAACTAACGAGTAACGTTGCGAGCTCAGCAACGCTCGACTGAGACTGCCTGCCTGCTATTCACCAACACTAAAATAATTCAATATATCTAAACATAAATTAATACAGTCGTTAGACGGTATGGGCATGCCATGTGAAAGTGACGAGGAAGAAACGTCAGTGTCATGTCAGACTACAAAATCACAAAATGTCAAAAACGATTCAAGAATTTGATTGAACCGTGTTGAAGTTTTGAACACATGGTTAAACAAAACATATTAAAGGTATTATTTAGCTTTAAATAATAATAATATATAAAAATTTAGCAGTATATAATAATATATAGTGATAATTTTTTATATAACTAATTTTTCTTTTTATTACCTATTTATGTTTTAGGGCCTCATTTATATTTTTCAGTATGTAACAGATAGCAGGAAGGATGAAGAATTTTGGGTGTACCCAGAATAAGTAGTGTGAAATATAATGAAGGAACTGCTACAGAGTGTATAACATAACTGGGAAACTGTGTCTAATGTTAAGCTTTTTTATTGCAGGTTCTGCAAGCATCTTTTGTTTTTGAAGAGATCAGTTAATTACCTTACTAATGTCTTCCTCAGATAGTGAGACTATAGATAAAAATGATATATACAGGTAAGCAGCAACACATTCATTGTTTAAGTTATAGTTAGTATAATGTGTTTTTGTGCAATATATTTATAGCTATTCAATTAAATTAAGAAAATAATTTGTCACATTCTTACAGGTTGGGCGACTGTGAGGTTTGTGGAGCAAGAAAAGCTCAATACACATGTCCAAAATGTGAAGTAAAGACATGCTGTTTAGACTGTGTGAGAATACATAAAACAGAACTAAAATGTGATGGGATAAGAGATCGTACTAAATTTATAAGGGTCAAAGATTTCACTGATACAGACTTATTGAGTGACTATAGACTATTGGAGGAATGTGCACGATTTGTGTATGGCGTCAAAAGAGATGAGAAGAAGAAATACACAAGAATTGACAAAGATTTACCCATTGTAAGTTTAATATTTTAATAATTAGTGTTATATTGTGTCCGATAGGGTGAGATTTATAGAGCGTGCTTGGATTTGCTCCAGCTCGGCTAAGCAAAATTATTATTAAAAGCATATGCTTAGCTAAGATTCTTCGTCTATAATAATAGTAAAGTATATTTGAGAACATTATTTTAGTTTTTCGTAAGTCACTGTTTTTGTGAACTTAGACTCAGCTAAGACAGACGAAGATCACATTATAAATGTTTTGTCTCAAGTGTAAAGTAATGGCTTAGCTAAATCCAAGTACTCTTTATAAATCTCGCCCTTAGATCAAAGCATAAGCATCTCTAAATTATTATCACCATTGCTTAAAGAGAAGTGAACTATAAGCAGTTGACATAATATATCTTTTACTGATGGTGGAATCCAATTTTTTATACTCTGCTAAAATTAATGTTACAGCACCTATTCAAACTGAAACTGGCAGCCCGTCAAAGAGGAACTGTCTTACAATTCTTAGCTCAGAACTTTACAAGACACAAGTCAAACTCAACTAGATACAACTATAAAACAAACATAATAAATTGGAGAGTGGAATGGTTGTTCCCTAACGCTGAATCTGGTCTACTAAAGTTTGTTGATGAGAAATGTTCAGAGCTGACAAAACTTTCAGAGTTGTTGGACAAGTATTTGAACCCTGACGCTCTGTCATTTGAAGGTTCCAAAGACTTAACATACTACAAATCTGTTGGTTTCAGTGGAGTGAAACTACTCTTGAGGGGTAATTAAAATTTTTATTAAAAAAAAAATCTATAGGAATATAGAATTGTTTCTTTAACTTGTCAATAACAATTTATTATTTCCAGCTGAAAAAGTAAAAGGCTCTGCAAGGAAGTACTTTGAATTGGAACCATCAGAGTCTTTGGGCGAGAACTTATCAGGGAAGTGCATTGTTGAGTTCCCAATAATATTCGTTGTGCTTAAAGATCATGCTTATAACTTTGAGATTATTACACCAGGTAAATAACAAGCAAGTGTTGTATATTAATATAATAATTTGAATCTTTTGGGTGCAAAGGGGCCCTTCTTACATCTATCGGGCCCCAGCGACCTCACCTGCTAGTGGCGCACCTGCTGATTAACGGACGAGGTTCGTATATTACGGTACCCATGTGGTGGCTTTGGCCCCTACGTGGATACCAGGTGGTACAACAGTGTTGGTCCGGGGGGGTACCACCGTGCAGCTGTGCTAAAGCCCCCCAAGTAACCCAGCCCAGGCTGGGTTGCGTTAGGGGTTCAGCAGCGGCACTGCCGGGCCCGGGGCGGTGTATGGTGCGGCAGGCAGGGGTCCAGTGGGGGCGAAGCGGAGTCTAGTGTGGGTCGATTCGCCGGCCAGGGAGACCCTTAGCAACGGCGTTGCCGCGGCCGCCCGCAACATAGTCATGGGGCCCGCCTGGGACCAACCACCCCAGTAGGCTGCCCCACATGTTGCGCATAATCCTGTTGTGGGGTCGCCGCTCCGGGTGGTAACCGGTGTGGGGTAGCGGCGGCCTTGCATCAGGGGGGTTTGGGAGCCCTTCCGTCCGGCGGGTCGGCTCCGACCTAACCACACGGTTCTAGACGAAGCTAGCCTCTGCACTTTGTCACTTACTGCCGCACCAAATATCGCCCTGTCTTCACGCTTCCCCATATTTCACAATGACAGTGCAACAAGAGAATAGACGGTACACAGCGGCCCCTAGAAACCCCACAAAGTTGACTTCGTTTGAGGTGGAGTTCGCGAATATCCGCGGACTCCATGCAAACCTCGATACCGTCCACCATCACCTGGAGTCGGCACGGCCTTCTGTGATGTTCCTAACGGAGACACAGATACGCCGCCCTGACGACACGTCGTACCTCTGTTACCCGGGCTATATCATTGAGGAACAATTCCGCGATAAAGCCGGGGTGTGCGTGTTCGTTAGGGCGGATGTTTGCTGCCGCCGGTTGCGCTGTCTGGAGAACCCCTCCTACTCCGTCCTTTGGCTGCACGTGGATCATGGCTCCATGAGCCAGATCTACGTGTGCGTCTACCGCTCCCACACAGGGGACACTGGGACAACAAGGCTTTTCGAATACCTCAGCGAGATGGCTGACGATGCGCAGGTGCGGTTCCCAAACGCTGACCTGGTTTTCCTGGGGGACTTTAACGGTCATCACGTTGAGTGGCTGGGGTCCCTTAGGACCGATCATGCGGGACGAACCGCCCATGCATTCGCTCTCTCCCACGGGCTGACCCAGATGGTACGGGGGATCACCCGGATACCTGACAGGTCAGACCACACGCCCGCCTTGCTGGATCTACTGCTGACGAGTCGCCCAGCCGAGTACAGTGTGTCGGTACGCGCCCCACTGGGCACATCCGACCCCTGTGTGGTGCACGCCAGCTTCCAAGTGCCACCGCCTGCTCGTGCTGAACAAATGACTCGACGACTATGGCACTACTCGTCGGCAGACTGGGACGGTCTCCGCGATTACTTTGCGTCCGTCCCGTGGAGCCAGCGCTGCTTTGTAGGGAAGGCGCCTTCGGATAGCGCTGCTGCCATTGCTGGCGAGATCAGTCTAGGGATAGAATATTATATCCCTTTCACTGATGTCGCCAGCATCCGCAAAGCTCGCCCCTGGTTCGGGCGTGAATGTGCCGAGGCTGTCCAGAAAAAACAGTCGGCATATCGCGCCTGGGTCAGGGCTCGGGCGGCACGTGACCCGAACGTGAACCGCCTCAAAGCAGCGTACAATCGGGCCACTAGGTTCAGCAAGAGGGCCTTCAAGAGAGCGGATGCCCAGCGCGTCGCGCGGCTTGGTCAGGAGCTCACATCCCATCCCACGGGCAGCCGTGGATACTGGCAACTGGCCAAAGCCGTACAGTCAAATTTTTGTCAACCCTCGCTGCCACCACTGCGTTTTCCTGATGGATCACTGGCTCACAAAGCCCAAGAGAAGGCGGACATGCTCGCAGACCTCTTTGCGGCTAATTCCCGGGTCGATGACCGTGGCCTGCAGCCCCCCGCCATCGCCAACTGTGGCCACACTATGCCTGATATTGTTATCAGGCAATGTGATGTACGGGCAGTGCTGTGGTCACTCGACACGCGGAAAGCCAGTGGCCCTGACGGCATTCCGGCGGTGGTGCTACGAAAATGTGCTGCTGAGTTGTCTCCAGTATTAACGCGTCTGTACCGCCTGTCATACTCTACAGGCCTCGTGCCGGAGGCCTGGAAGGAGGCGAACGTACAACCGATCCCCAAGAAAGGGGATCGATCCGATCCAGGCAACTATCGACCCATAGCTGTCACCTCAGTCATTTGCAAGGTGCTCGAGCTTCTTATTAATAAGCAGCTCATGCGATACCTGGAGGATCACTCGCTAATCAATGATCGGCAATATGGCTTCAGGCCAAAACGATCAACGGGTGACCTCCTGGCATTCGTCACGCATGTATGGGGTGAGGCTATGGAAAAGTTCGGCGAGTCCTTGGCTGTTAGCCTGGACATCGCCAAAGCTTTCGATAGGGTCTGGCATGCTTCGCTCCTTTCCAAGCTTCCGGCATATGGTCTACCTCCTCAACTGTGCAGCTGGATTGCCAGTTTTTTAAACGAGCGCCGAGTGCGGGTCCTCTGCGATGGCCAGGCTTCTCGCTTTTTGCAAGTGAATGCCGGGGTACCGCAGGGGTCCGTACTGTCACCAACTCTCTTTCTTCTGCATATCAATGATATGCTTTCCCTCGGGAACATTCATTGCTATGCAGATGACAGTACATTGCACGGGAGTTACTCGGTTCGTCCGACGGCGGGGCGATCTGTGATA